>JABUQX010069912.1:47500-49209 GCA_015478945.1 Trachelipus rathkii | reverse complement strand
TATATATATAAATATATATATATATATATATATATATATAATATATATAATATAATATATATATAATATATATATATATAAACCCCTCCTTAAAATTTTCCGCTGTTTCCAAATATAAATTTTGTTTTACTGTAGGTGCTTGCCGTTCTCGAGTTACATGATGTAAGCTTTTGTTAATGTCGATATTATTATTATTATTTTATATTTTATTATTATTATTTATTATTATTATTTATTATTATTATTATATTATTATTATTATTATTTATTATTATTATTATTTTTATTATTATTATTATTATTATTATTATTATTATATTATGTATTATTATTATATTTATTATTATTAATTATTATTATTTATTATATTTATTATTATTATTATTTTATTATTATTATTATTATATTACTAAATATTTAATTTAATAAATTCATTCATTTGAAAGAATTTTCCTTTAATAAAATTAGTGAAGACAAAATAATGTGGTAAAAGGAAATGCTTTCTTACAAAAAAAAAAATCGAACTCAAAATCAAAAGCCTCACGCTATTCTTAGCCTAGCTTAAATAAAATAGTATTGCAAGGTGTCAGAAGTTTATTAAAAAAGTACGAAAATATCATTTGCCTGGGCGTATCTAGGGATTTGCCATATATATATATATATATATATAATATATATATATATATATATATATATATACTATATATATATATATATATATATATATATATATATATATAGTATTATATATATATATATATATAATATATATTATAATATATATATATATATATATATATATATATATATATATATATATAATATATATAATACATATATATAGTATATATATATATATAATATATTATTATATATAATATATTATATATATATATATATATATATATATAATATATATATATATATTATATATATATATTATTATATATATATATATATATATCACCCACCATCTTTCCCCATTGACTGGGGATAATTTGCGTAACATGCACCTGAAACAGAGAAGTAGTAGAAGAATATGACGCAAATCGAAAAGAAAGCCCAGCCTATATACCATTTAGTGAGGACTCGTCTCAGTCAGAAAAATCCACCCAAGAGCTTGACGGGGCCGGCCGCGACGGACTCTCACTATGACATTTCGTCAATGTAGGGTTTATATCTTGGCCCAGGTGAGCCACAACTATACCCCTCTCACAAAACCCCGCCATTCACTCCTATTATGCCCCATTCTTCTCGCCTCTACCAAACTCACATTCCTCCTTTCTAGGCCTTCCATTACTGACTCAATCCACTTTTTCTTCGGTCTCACAGCCAGTCGATTCACAACAAACTCATCACTATACATTCGATTAACCAACCGACTATTATCCATCCTTTTCCTATATGACCAACCCATCTCAACGTACTTTCATTTATTCTCTCATTTACCCCTTTATTCACACCGCACAACTCCCTAATGCGTCCATTCCTTATTTCATCAATTCTTCTCACACCTAACACACCCCTAAGGTTATCCATCTGAACACATTGTACTTTAGATCTATACCTCTTATTCCAGACCATAGTTCACTACTATACATTAGCACAGGTAAAAACATACCCACATGTCAGACTCAGCGCACTCAAGACTTAGTCTCTTTACATCCTCCAAGGATTGAATTGCAACAGCCACCTTCCTACCATTCACA
>JABUQX010069912.1:2500-40000 GCA_015478945.1 Trachelipus rathkii | reverse complement strand
GCTGAAAACCAATTGGGAACATAAAACCTTACAACAACGTTCTCAAATCTTGTCATTGCAGCTGCTTCTTGCTCTGTCATATTAAACTGCGACCTAAACAAGACTATTTTCAATGAATAAATGACTAGTTCCATCCATCGTGCTCGATGTAGAGCACCAGGTTTACGAAAAGAAAACCGTTTCTCAAGGTTCCCACATAAGTAAACAACTGTCAGCTCCAATAGTTCTCTATAATCATCCCGTGGGTGGCTTTTCTTTAACTGCTCACTACAAAAGCTAAGACATTTTCTGTCCATGAATCACTAATACTCACTATCTCATACTTTTTCTTTTTTAATTTTTTTCCAAAATTTCTGGAAACGTTTGAACAGGTCAATGTCTGTTCCTGATGAAATACAGTAACATTTGCTGAAAGCAGCAGATATGACTATTTCGTGAATATGATGTCGACATGCAAAGGCCAGAAGACTTCTTTTCAGCTTCTCTTCTATAATCCTACAAGCCCCACTTTTGGTTCCGGTATTGCTTGCTGTTGTGTCAAAACACATTCCTACTATGCTATCTTCCAAATTCCAAAATTCCAAATTCCGTGGCACAAACGGTAGAGCGACGGAGTCGCATGGCAACGGCGCGGGTTCGAATCCTAGTTCGGACCCTAGGTAGAAATTACCTAGAAGTTCCCCTCCTTGAATAGGGCTATGCCCGTGAGGTGTGAACTTTAAAAAAAAAAAAAAAAAAAAAAAAAATCTTTTAGGCACTGTACTACAACTTCTGCAACATTTGCACCGGTTCCTCTCAAAAGTTTTGGAACACCCAGCAACTTTGATTTCCCTCCACCATGTACGACGATCGCTAGACGTTCAACCTTGTCTTCTCCGGTTACATCCAACAATAACTTACCATCCCAGTGTACAGATGTCAGTAAACCACCAGGAAATGTTTGTTTAATATCCTCAGCAATTGCTTTACGAACGTCAGACCTTCGCCGCCGTAATGTACTTCTGCTTAATACAATATTATCAATTCTTTCCCCAAGCGCATTTGCAGTAGCTGTTACTACTAACATCGCACGTCGATCACTCATTTTCGATCTATCCAAGGCCATTGCTAAGTCAAGGGTTATGATTTTTATGACGTTCCTTTGAACTCTTACATGGTTCGACTCTGGACGGTCCAGGTTGGGGTTCTTCACTGCTAGAGGAACTACCACCATCCACACTAGTACATTCTTGCAGAATACGTAATTGTTCCTTCTGCCGACGAACTTCCCTTTTAATTCTATTACTTTCTTGTTCTTCCCTTTTACGCTTTCTTTCTTGTTTTACAGATTTTTTGTCCACATTACTCATATACCCTCACCTACCTTTTTCTCTCTGAGCTTCATTTGATTTTATTTTCATTGCGTTTGCATGTGCGATATCAAATAAATCATTTAAGCTTTCTTTAAAAATAGTCTCTTTTTCAATTTGTATTTGACTTCTCCTTGATTTCAATTTTAAAAGTGATCTGTATTGTTCATATGTCTTTCTAATCTTGGTTAAAACACCCTGTTTGGCCTTCGTGGGAACTTTGCTCTTCCCAGAGTCATATATTTCAGAATTATATTTATATTGAAGCCTCCTTTACTGATTTCTTTATTGTGTTGTCAGCAAAAACAGACGGACGTTAATACATCGCCAATTGATGGAAGTTTTGATCTACAGGTCATGATTTCTGATATTTGCCCAATAAGCCAAACATGTGTATCCGAATTTGTTTGACGTGATTGAGACATTCTACATAAAAAATTTAAATAATTATTGACGCGGCAAGCACGTAAATTTTGACACAACCAACACCTATAACGTTTACAGCACAACTGACAACCCGCTACAGTTTACTCAGCCACGCGCAACTTTCTTTGCTCATGTGTCACCATTAATGTTATTATTTTTTACTTCAAATTTTAAATAGGAGTATTTTTACGGTAAACGTCACATCTTAGAACGTTCAGAATGATACATTTTCTTAATTTGATTTTTAAGAATCACTATTTATGCATAGTTCGTATATATCTGTACTGTATATATATATATATATATATATATAGTATAATATATAATATATATATATATATATATATATATTATATTATATATATATATATATATACTATATATATTATATATATAATATATATATATATATTCGGTAACGTTATTATATTCACTTTTTAATTTATATACTACTCTACAAAATTAACGCACAACAAGGGTACGTGGCGAATGAAGAGTAGAAAAGGTTGAAGAACGCGAAGACACTTTATTGGACAATGACAATAACATGGAGGATTCCTCCCCAGAACCGTAGGTTGATAGAGTGTGAGACCAAGGTGCAACCAAAGAGGCGAACCTCTCCGTTGGTTGTCGGTATACTCTAGCACACATGTTGGTACTTATGGTGACGGTCGCGGAAGGTGTTGGGTCTGTCTCAATACCGTGTATGACCCACCTCTGGCATGGATGACTGCCTGACACTGTCCTGGCATGCTCTCGATTAATGGGCGAATGTCCTGGACTGTGATTTGATCCCATACGTCGTGCAGTGCCTGTCGCAGGTCCGGAAGGGTCTGTGGAGGGGGTTGCAGCTATCGGATCCAACATTTCAGGATAACCCACAAATGTTCGATTGGGTTGAAGTCCGGACTATATGCTGGCCACTCCAACGCCGTTATTTAAACCGTCCTAAGGTAGTCGTTCATATGGCACGACATATGGTTCGAGGATGTCTGTGATATACTTTACGGCTGTAAGTGTGCCTCCATCGAAGATGTGCAACTCCGTAGGCCCCGATAAAGAGATGCCTCCCAGACCATAACCGACCCACCTCCAAACGGCGGCACCTGCAGCACATTACATTCGGCGAACCTCTCCGTCGGTCGTCGGTATACTCTAGCACGCCTGTCCGAGGCGTACAGAGACACTCTCGACTCGTCCGTAAATAGCACCTTTGCCCAATCGTCGACCGTCCAATGGATGTGTTCTCGGGCAAATGCCAATCGCGCCCTTCGATGTGCCGTGGTGTGCGGTGGACATATGGCAGGCCTCCGGGGACGGTAATTATGCTCCGCAAGGCGTCGACACACTGTATTGTCACTCACACTGGTGCCGTGTACCTCCACCAGATGTATCTGCAAATGTCGTGCTGTTGTGTGGCGCTCTCGTAATGCAAGCAGACGAATAAATCGGTCTTCCACGGGTGTCGTGGTCCTGGGCCTACCTTGTCCTCGCCAGCGATCATGTGTCAGGGTTTCCTGGTACCGTTGGACCACCCGTGTAATCGTTGTGTGCGCTACACCGATCCGTCGACCACGTGTCCGGTACCCGTGCTCTTCAGCGTGGAGTTTTTGTTATCTGCACGCACTGATATCTTGACAGTTGACGCACTATCCTCTCCATGTTTATCGGAGTCGCTTCGTACGTGAATGATCCCTCGCTCGATTTTCCCCCCGACATAACCTACTCCCACATCTCCCAGGTCTAGTTACGTGGTTTATGTTTTCCTAAATTTATCGCGGTGACGGCCCCAATACTGCAGCCACTTCTATGCGGAATGGTTACATAGTTACACTGATGCTGTCGTCTGTGTTGGTGTGGGGTTTCATGGGGTTAGGGGCCTTCCCGTTCCTGCGAATGACATTTACCCTTTTGGTGCGTTATTTTTGACGAGTAGTACATATTTTCGTACTATTATTATATTCATATTTAAAAAAAAAAAAAATCAAAATTTTTAAAGATAGCTTTTAACACTTGTTTCGTAAAATATTCGTTGCCTATATACTTCTATTTCCCCGCTCTTTGTATAGTCTCCTACTTCGTAAAGTTCAAGCAAATGGCGTTCCGGTCAGTTCGCGTATGAGAAAAGCCTACGGGAGTTTTCAAAACTTTGAGAAGATGTAGCATTTTTGCTAATGACGAAACCCATTTTTGTTTTTTTATTCTTCATTATAATTTTTTTATTCTCTATACCAGAGATTCCCAACCGGTGTGCCGCGGCACTTATGTGTGCCGCGAGATCTGTCAGGGGTGCCGCGTGATTTTAATCTAATTGTAACATCTTTAACCATTTTAATGAAATTACGTTTTCAATTTATTAGGCAAAAATTCTTTAAGAAGGCTTTAACCTCCCTCTCTCCTGAAAGTTAATTATATATATATATATATATATATATATATATATATATATATATATATATATATATATATATATATATATATATATATATATATATATATATATATATATATATATATATATATTTATATATATTACGTAGTTGCAGGACAAAGGTCTCTGCCAGGCGTAAGACAGTAAGATGCTCTATGTCTCTATGACCTCTATAAGTCTATGAGTCTATGTCTATTGTTAATTTAAAACTGCTTTCCATTTTGTTTTAAAATTTGTGCTAGAAATGTTCTAAAATTTTCAAGAAATAGGAGAGCGAACTTATACCACCTACTTTAAGTGAGAGTAATTTGAACATTATCATTCCTGGATCTTCAACATCAAAAGAATTTCTTTTAAAGAAAAGAACGTATTTAGAGAGTTATTTGTCTTACGGATTTTCATGGAACAACGATGCAGATAATCCATGTCCCCTGTGCTTAGTGTGTGGTGAAACGCTAAGCCATGGTACCCAGCAAACTTAAGAGACATCTTGCTACGAAGCACCCAGGTGTATCCCAGAAACCTGGCTCATATTTTTCAAGGCTATTAGAAAATCAAGAAAAAGTTGGTAATAGAATGTTGAAGAGATTTACCACAAGTGACGCTTCTCTCGCAGCTTCATTTAAAGTTGCCGAACTGCTCGCCAAGAAAATGAAACCTCATACAGCTGGAGAGGATATCATTATCCCGGCGTGCAAAATTATCGTTGAAACCATACCAAAATTTCAAAGGTTCCTCTCTCAAACAATACTATTAGCCGTAGAATATCTGAAATGTCATTAAATATAAATGAACAAGTCACAGATAAAATAAAAACTCACCATAAATTTGCTTTACAAATAGATGAAAGTACTGATATTACTGCCAAAAATCAGTTTCTTGGATTCTGTAGATTTATTGACGGTAAATATATCGTGGAGCAGCTTTTGTTTTGCAAAGAGTTGGAAACAACTAGTACCGGCGCTGATAATTTCGCATCCGTCTCTTCCTATCTCAATAACCATAGTCTTTCATGGAACGACTGTTGTGAAATATGTACTGATGGTGCACCATCAATGACAGGAAAGCATAAAGGATTTATTGCGCCAGCTTTACAGGAAAATGTATCATTGAAAATAACTCACTGCTTTCTGCACAGAGAAGCACTAGTAGGGAAAAATTGTGGTGAGCAGTTCGCTGAAGTTATAAATCAGGTTGTGAAGATGATAAATTACATTAAATCGCGACCTTTGAAGTGAAGACTCTTTGAAAAAATGTTGTGAAATGGATGCACCATATATCTCATTATTATCTCGTGGTAGAGTACTGAACCGCGTTCTTACACTCAAAGAAGAACTAAAAGTCTTTTTTGAGAAAGAGAAACATGATGCATTTTCCTAGGTTGCTGCAAAATGATGATTGGTGTTTACAGCTGTCATATCTGTCAGATATATTTAGTAAACTAAATGTATTAAATACTTCATTACAGGGACGACAAGAAACAACAGTTTCTTCAACCAATGAAATGAAAGGTTTCATGAGAAAGGTAGCTTCTTGGAAGTCTGCAATTGAGAAAAGTGATTTTTCAAATTTTCCATCCCTTTTAAAATTTTCGAAATGTAATGGCGAGGAAAAGCTAAAAGACCTCATTCTTGATCATTTATCAAAATTGCAAGATGCAGTAGATAAGTACTTTCCTTCTCTTTCCGTTAAGAATCTTGAATGGATTGTTTCCCCATTTCACATGGCAGATATTGCTGAAGAACTAGATTTCACAGCTACTGAAAGAGACGAATTTAATGATCTCTGCGCTGATTCTTTACTGAAAATTAAACTTGAGAAGACTGACTTATCAGCGGCTGATTTTTGGCTTAGCATACAAAAGGAGTATCCTAACCTAGTAGAAAAAGCCACAAGTTTCCTTTTGCCATTTTCAACATCATACTTTTGTGAACAAGCTTTCTCTGCAATGGTCACAATAAAATGCAAAACAAGAAATAGATTGTTGAATCTTCAGGAAAATATGCCTGTTGCGTTATCAAACATCAGACCTAACATACAATATTTGTGCTCCAAGCATCAAGCACAAATTTCCCATTAATCGATTCTAAACCGCAAACTCCAGCTTTCAAATTTTAACAGGTATGTTTTATAGATATTTTAAATTTAAAATCTAATTATTATTATTATTATTATTATTATTATTATTATTATTATTATTATTATTATTATTATTATTATTATTATTATTATTATTATTATTATTATTATTATTATTATTATTATTATTATAATATAAGTATTGCCTCAAAAAATTCCACAGCCTTAAATAGGGTGCCGTGAATTACAAAAGGTTGGGAATCACTGGTCTATGCTGTGATTTTCACAAAAATCTGTTAGATATAGCGATATATATATATATATATATATATATATATATATATATATATATATATATATATATATATATATATATATATATATATATATATATATATATATATATATATATATGGCACAATTATAGAAAGTAATCTATAGATTTCTCGCGCTAGAAACTTGAGTAGAGATCAGTTTCTCTCTCTGTCTCCTCACTCTCACTCTCCTCTCTCTCTCTCTCTCTCTCTCTCTCTCTCTCTCTCTCTCTCTCTCTCTCTCTCTCTCTCTCTCTCCCTTTGGGTAAAAAAATGGTTATTTTCAATGCCTTAATAAATCAGTTTCTTCATCTGTATACTTGACATAATTTGATACAGAACTATAATATCTTTTTTTTTTCAGACACACAACTCTACAAATTTACTCTTAATATTCTATGTTTTTCCCTGTTGTTTATTACTCGCAGAATAATCTATCTAGCAGAAGTTCAAGAAACCCATAAACTTTTCGAACAACCTATTTAATATAGGTTCGTAGTATGCAGTCATTTATTAGGGGGATATCTGGACTACGGTATCTATCTACCAGTTCCACAGCTGTTGTCGCGGTCATTAAACATTTCATAAACATGATTCCGTGTTTCTCGTACAGTATTTATGAACGAATTTCCCACTCTTGGCGACAGATTCATTGAACTTACAATCGGCGTTTATATTTCCAACATAGAATATAAAAATTTTTATTAAAAAATTGCAATTAAATATAATTAACAAGGATTTTCATGCTTGTTTCACATAGTGGAGAGTAAATATATATTTTTTACAATATCACACAAGGTATTGTGCATAAAAATGAGAATTTGAATTGAGGTTTATTTTATTGTTTATTTCCATTCTAGATCTTCAAATTTTCTCTAGCAGTTTTCTCTAGCAGAATATAAGCGCTGTTATTTTATCAAATTTTTCATTTAAATATATATATATATATATATATATATATATATATATATATATATATATATATATATATATATATATATATATATATATATATATATATAACAATAATATATATATATATATATATATATATATATAAATATATATATATATATATATATATATATATATATATATATATATATATATATATATATATATATATATATATATATATATATATATATGAAGGTCTCGTGGCATAGGAAGTTGACTCGACGACTCTCATGCGAGAGGACGATGGTTCAATCCTCCACGTAGCAGTTTGATTTTCTACCTGGGGGCAAGATAAAACTCCCCTGCAAACACTTGTTAGCGACAGGTTTGGGATAGATAGCCTGCCTTAAAGTTCAATTTCACCTGTAGTCCTCCCGTGTTACCCTCTGAGAATGGGATTAAGCACGTTAAAAGCAAGTTTATATATATATATATATATATATATATATATATATATATATATATATATATATATATATATATATATATATATATATATATATATATATATATTAATTTCTTCTTATATATATATATAATATATATATAGATATATATAAAAATATATATATATATATATATATATATATATATATATATATATATATATATATATATATATATATATATATATATATATATATATATATATATATATATATATATATATATATATATATATATATATATATATATATAATAGTGTAATATTTCGAAAAGAAAAAATAAAATTATGTGCTCTTTTTATTAAATATGTAATTGAAAATGAAATGATATTCAAAGTTGCTAATCAAATTATATAATCTTTAATAAAAATAAAGAAACAAAGCATACACATTAATTTGTTAAGTAATAATAATATGCCTAATAAATAGTAAATAAAGCAAATAAAATCATAATCATTACAACAAGAAAATCCTAAAAGAAATTTAAAAATTTTTTTTTTCATTTTCTTATATCCATATAATTTATTCATATAATTTAATAATTTATATCCACATAATTTGCGGTGCTTCCTTTTAAGTTAGCAAAAAACAGCTTTCAAATAGATTGAAGCAAATTTTCTAGTGTAGATAAATTTCACATTATGTAAAAGCATATATATATATATATATATATATATATATATATATATATATATATATATATATATATATATATATATATATATATATATATATATATGTAATAATAATAACTCATAATATAGCATAATAATATATGTGTAATAATATGTATATGTATAATAATATATATATAATATAATAATATGTAATAATAATATAATATATATATAATATATATATATATGTAATATATAATAATAATAATAATAATAATATATATGTATAATAATATAATATAGTATAATAATATATATATGTAATAATAATAATAATAATAATAATATATATTAAAAATAATATGAATACCTTAATAATAATAATAACAATAATAATAATAATAATAATAATATTGATAATAAATAGTAATATATATAAGATATATTAATAAAACAATTAAAAATAATATATATATGTACAATCTAATATGAATGAAATTATATCAGAACAGGTATAATGGTAATATAATAATAATATAATAATAATATGACAATAATATAATAATAATAATAATATATTATATATATATATATATATATATATATATATATATATATATATATATATATATATATATATATATATATATATATATATCAGGACATGTAGGGCTTTAAATTGACCTGCATCTGGATTTTTCTCAACTAGGTTGGATTTTTAGTCCTGTATGGACAGGATATATATATATATATATATATCAGCGGCGATCCAGCAATTTTTTTATGTATCTATAGATATACATATATATAATAAATTTCATATATATATATATATATATATATTTATATATATATATATATATATATATATATATATATATATATATATATATATATATATATATATATATATATATATATATATCTTCAACATATATATATATATATAATATATATGTTCATATATATAATAATATATGTAATATATATATATATATATATATATATATAATATATATATAATAATAATATATATATAATATATATATATATATCGTGAAACGACTCCGGCAAACTTTTATTCTTTCGTTAATAAATATATATATATATATATATATATATATATATATATATATATATATATATATATGATAACTGATATATATGATATACTTGATATATATATATATATATATATACTATATATATATATATATATATATATATATTTATGTATGTATGTAATAATAATAATATATAATATAATATAATAATATAAATAATAATAATTCATTTATTAATTTATTTATTTATATATAATTAACAGAATAATTATTTATAAAATATTTGAGTTATTCATATTTTACATTTTTCTTTAGCATATAATTGGTTTTATGGGTACCTTATTGTTTTCCTTTCAAATTCAGATATTAGAATTTGAATATATTAATTATTTTTATCCGAAATGTGAATTAAGAACAATTAAATGTTTATTTTAAATTTTTATTTAAATAAAACGAGTATTTTACTAGATTCCTAGGTAGGAAAAAAAAAAACTTGTTAAAAAAAAAAATTAAATTCATGAATATGTTTTGTACACTGTCTTCGAATTTTCTCTCCGCTTTTTCGGAGAGGCACAAGCCGTTACCATTTATAATTGGTTAAAAATAGCATTATTCAATGGCGATGATTCTTACACTTTTGGTTTAAATTTAAATAGGCCTAAGTAAGCTAATAAAACTATTGCAAGCTTCAACGAGAACACCTGGAACCTGCTTTTGGCATTAATCACGTGTAAATAACTTGATAATTATTCCCATTTGAATATTAAATCAATTAATAACTAATTATCGTAATAAAAGTATGATAAAAGATGTATGTTCGAATGATCTAGTGATCATATGGTGTGAACTTCAACAATTAATGTGGCCTGTTAAAGGAAAAAACCCAGAATCAAGATTTAATGACCCATATGTCATTTGACTTACTTTTACGAGTTAATAAGGTTAATTATGGATATAAGTTTATTATAAAAATAAAGCACAATGTTTCATGGTTCTAGAAAAGTATAAACCACGTGATAAATTGAGTTATTTAAGAATTTATACAGATACAAAGAAACACCATATTTTTCTTACAAAGAAAAAATGTAAATTTGACATCTCCACAACAAAAAACTTGTAATTGAAAATATCAATTAAATAATAAATTAATTGATTTAAAATGATTACCAACAAGTAGTTCAGTGCTTTAAGAATGTTTGCACTCAATTTTAATTTATTGAAAAACTTTAAAGATAAATAATTATTATTAATAAATATAATTAATCAATTAGTATTTTCCTGATTTTATGTTGATTTCTGTCCTCTTTGATACAACCTCTCCGACATCCTATAATATATTATATTTATGCGAAATTATTGTATATTTTATATATTACATATGTTAACATATAGTTTATAATTAGCTATATAGTATATATCAACATTAGTTTAAATATACATTTTAGTATAATAGTATATTACCTTGTTATTCCTTTATTTATAAATATATCATTTTGTTTTATCTTATTTATCTTCATTTTAATTAGAAAATATAATAAATATGTTACTATCATATATTATGCTAAGAATATAGTATTAATATTATATTATTCTTATTAGTTCCTTATATATTTAATTAATTCTATTGAGTTTACTTCATTGTATATATATATATCTATCCTGCACTTTCTTCAGCAAGATAATTTTTGTTATTGGTCTTTTCAAAATGGTTGAAAATTAATAGTATTCTTTGTATCTTTATTTTAATTTTCTATACACTACTACTATTTACTTAAATCTTAGTTTCTTGAGTCATCTTTGGTATAAACTTTATACTTATTTTCTAATTCCACTATATTTCTTGTTAATAAGAATCTATGCTAATTAAAAAGAACTAATCTCCCGACTATGAGTAGTTTATATTTGCTGATCTCTGTGATAGTGGACATTAATATACTTTCTTCTATATAGTGATCGTCGCGTCGTGATTCATCTTATGAGGAAATGGACGAAGGCAGAAGCTCACAAACACAACAGTTTTTAGTTTAGATTGAAGGTGAGAGGAGAGGTAAATAATATAAATAGTACTTCCTACATGCATTTAAATGTACCATTGCAACTTTGATCCATGAGTGATAGGAAAAGTTTAAATTTAATCTCTTTTTAAGTATAATTAGTAGTATATATAATATTTGGGTAGCAGCTTTCTAATAGTTATTATCTAAATTCAATTATTTGAATATATTTCTACTTGTATATTATATAGTGAACTATTTTTTAATTTATATAATATATGAATTCTATTCTATCCACTCAAAGAAAATAGTGTTAAGTTAATACATCTGTCACCTTTATTGGCTTCTAAAGCGTGAAGTCATAGTTAATTATATAATATTTCTTTATAACAGTTCCCTATATATTTAAGTATCTACTACTAATAATGACTTACTTTATTAGAGTATAATCTTATATTAGTGAGTTGGTTAGTAATATCTACACTTAGTAATTTTTCTTTTAATGCTTCAATAAAACTTATTTTACTATTTTATATATAATTATATTATATATATATATAATATATAATATTATATATAATATTATATATATACATATTATATAGTGCTTTTACTATTTCACCTATTTTATTAACTTTGTGTGTTAATTCAATAGTATGTTATATTAGCTCATTCAATATGTCAACACTTTATCATGTATAACTATGATAAAGGTGTCAGATTCATATATATAAAGTGTTCAGATACGATCCGGACTCCTTACAGTCTGGAAGCGTAAGTTAAAAGAAGTGTGATCCTAGATAATATGTATTGCAGTAGAGTATCAGAGAAAGACGAATATAGGAGATCTTAAACTATACTTGTCGACGAGAGAGATTCATGACAGATAACTAGATTGAAGACAGTGGAGAGGATATCAACAAACTCTTTGAAGTAGAAAGAGTCGAGGAATATGTAGGATTCTCTTTCTTTTTACTCTGATTTAATTCACATTCTTTCTGTAAAGGTACATGTTATTGTAAAATTAGAAAAGGCTCAGAAGAGTGGACATTCTATTGTAATCAGAATATATATACTTTGTAAAATTGTGAGAACGTATACAGGTGTTGGAGATAGAAAGATACTGGATACAGCATCCACATTTAGTTATATATACTTAATTCTGGGCCACAATTCTTTACATGTTACATTCACAGTTAAAGGAAATTGGCGCTACGCTTAACGAACAACATGAGCGATATTACCACACAAAACTCACTAATACATTTATATCAAAAAAATACATCCAAGGGCACATCTTTATCAACTACTAACTAAACTCAGGTATAGGATTTAAGGCGATTAACTGGTCTTTATCTTGCTTATACCATTTGTAAACATATTTGTATAAGTAATTTACGCTTAATGGCGTAAACCATATACTTTCACATAGGCTCATATGAAGAATTTTTTCTCGGAGAAGAGATTAGGAAAGATGCAAAGATTAAAAACCACACACACACAAGAATAAAAGTTATAAAATTTTGATTGCCTTCATTCTTTAATATTTATTTTTTATTTCTACTCTCAACGTTTAGACTTATTTAATTTCTACATTTTCATCTATAAATGGGGTAAATAAATTTTTATAGCCAGATGTTCACTCTTTAGATATAGGTCTTATTCTTTGTATTTCTATTTGTATAGAAAAATTAAGTTTAATTAAAGCTTTTATTTTGGTGATATCTTATTTCTGTAAATCTCCAAATATTGTGACTACTTTTATATTCTTAGGATTCAATAGCACTTTATTCTACAATGAGTCATTTTATAGCACATTTTTTATGATCTTAAATCGAATGTACTATATACTTTTGTTTTTAATTTTCAATATACCAATCTGAGACGAATGTATGAGCTTTGTCTGAGCTTTTTTAGTTGTATAGGCATTACTGTTTAATATTATTTATAATTTCTCTATTTTCATCATCAATTTATTCTATTATATTTTGCCAGGATTGTGAGAGTACTGTCTGAGTGATCAAACATTATGGACAGTAGTCATATACATAGTTTTTTTCAATCAATTTCACATTTTCATTATGTGCTTATATTAATATTTGCAGAAATTACAGTTTTATGAATTAATTTACTCTTGGTAATAACTAATTGGATAGTTCCACAACTATATATTATTATATCAATATTTATTAAAATCGTTAAAGCATATTTAATATATATTGTAATACAATTTCACTATATATCCAAAAATACCAAAATCTCTTGTGATTATATATCATATTACTAATTCATTATTTTAATTGATTATGTATTGCATATCTGCTAATTTGGCTGCACTCAATTCTATTCTTGGTATTTACATCAAATTTTAAAATATTACAAATCAGACTTGTTTTAGATAACACCAATGTATATATATTTCTATATACTAATTTGCATTTTTACGATGTGACTTTATAAGAAACCGCTGCGATATGTCACATATAAATGTGAGAGAACCATCGAAAAAATAATTTTAATTCTAATACACTTTATATACTTAGACAATTTGGATATATGGCCTATATAGGGATGTAAAATATCATTTACTTATTCAGGAAAATCTAAAAATATTAAACAAAATTTTACGCAACCTTTTTTATATTTATATTTCGTAATTTACATTGCCAGTTACTTTTCTATCGAGAAAAGATTGAGAATATTTTTTTGTGTGTATATAAAATAGCATTATAGATAACTTAATAAACCCAAATATGTCTTAATAATGAAAAAAAATATGCATATCACTGTGTGAGTATTATATACTATTTTTGTTTAATATTCTTTATTTTATATCTCTATAACACTAGCTTCATTAATTTTCTGGGTCCATAAACTTAAGCTAATATTTTTGTGAAGGTAGCAATTTATAAAGGATAAGTTTTAAATTCTATTTTAAATATATTTATAAAATATTTTAGCAGAACAATTGTTACGAAAAATTTTTAAGCAATTATTGAAAAACTTGATGGACAGATCATACCTAATCATTATTAAAATTCTTAACTTCTCATAAACTGCTATAATATATAGCCGTCATCACCTATAGTATATATCATTTCCGATTCAACAAGACTTTATTATATATATTTTATAAAACAATACTAAATATAGAGTCATTATGCAACACTGGTTAAATACTGAATTTTTCTGCTTCAATTACATATGTAGTTTGTTTCAAAACATATATAATTTGACTATATAAGAAGGAAGGAGAGCTCACACTTCCGACCTTATGGACTTTAACTCAAATTTATTTCTAGAGTTATATATATATATATATTTGGAAACCATAAAAAAAAGTACGAGTGTGAGATATTAATCTTATTATGTAAGTATAACTATGTATTTAGATAATCTGGAGTTAGAGTCTGATAATAATACATATTTTCGAGGTTTTGGGAATCGAGCAATGAGTTAAAATTCGAGTATAGAATTGATCAATGTTGAGTAAAAACATAATATATTAATATAGAATTGATGATATTAGTATAGTATATAGCTGAATATGTAATACTCCTTCTCATTTTTTTCTTTATGTGATGGATTAACACTATAATGGTGGTTTAAATTAGATAACTCTGAGTTCATTGAGTTTAATAGTTCATGTTGCTCAACTATTATTTCTATGTACAAAATTTAGTGATTTTAACTTCATTTATGCTATACTACTATAATATAATCTATAGTACAATATTTTTAGGTCATTTTAAAATTATACTATTATTTAATATGATAAATAATTCTTATATTAAGTAAAAATTATTTATAGTTTTAGGTAAATTACTTAAATTATTTCTTTTTATAAAAATTATATATATAACTTGTGAAATTATATTATTGTTCACTTATGATATTAATTTCTCACAACACAATTTGGAACTACTTCAAATCTACAATTCATATTCAAAATTTTGAAAACAAAGGTCAATATTCAACTCTATTGAGTATTCTTATATATAGTATTTTCAAAACAAAGCTTTACTTCACTGTTGTATATTGCATTTTTTGAAGGAAAAAGCTGATTATAAAGTGATATATTATATATACCATCTAGGTGTTAGACCTAAGTAATGCCATCCAAAATGAATATTAACTGCAGGGATTAGTTATAATGGCCTTATACTACTCATACATCATATTTTGAGGTTATAAATTTACATTATATTGATTCATTCCTTAAAATAAATATACATTTTATTTGTAATTATCTATGAAGTTGAAGGTGACATAGAATTAAAAGTATACTCATAATCCATTTATATATCTATTGACAAGGTGTTAGTGAATAATCTCTCTTTACATTTTCAGATTATAAAATCACAATATATCTATTATTTATTGTTCCATGATTATCTCATCTCAATTATCAAGAGTTTCCTAAGATATTTAAAATTAGTATTATTAATTTTATTATTTGTACCATACATGGAAAATTCTATATCTTTCTGAGATGATTATACAACATACTTAGATAGAATATTGCACCTATTAAGTATAAATATATATTTCTCTTAATAAAGAAATTCAGTAAGAGGAATGAAGAGCTACCACCATATTGTCTACAGTGTGTTTAAGTGCAATTGGTATTGAGGGTTGATGACTGTTCAGAACTTAAGTAGAATAGCACAAAGCAGTGTGTGAAGCAGTATAGGATAGAGGTATTAGAGAGTACGAATATTCTGATATGGGATATAGAGTGGTTGTAATATTTGAGCGCGCAGATTGAGCAGATCATGGAGGTTGTTGGACACTACACAAAGGTTAGTTATACTATAAGTCAAGATTTGCTTGCTGTTAAGAAGAGAAAAAAAAGAGCTATCTAGGCATGAACTTTTATTGTATTGAATATACTCTCTCGCTTCACATTTTGGAAATGACATATAAAGTAGCATGAGTTCTCTAGAACTTTTCTCGAAGATTGGTACATGGTTTATAGAGGGCGAAAGTCTACCATCGATTATAGGAGAAAGAGCAATTCAACTAGTATTACGTTGAATCAAGCTCTATATATATGATTATTAGCTAAAGAGAAAGGAAGTATTAAGACATTTTACTGACTAATCAAAATATCAAAAGTATTTCTCTTCAGTGTATATAGTTTATATTCGCAATACTGCTAAGATCCCATCTTCTTCTATCTTTCCAAGGCAAAATCTTATTACATAATGGATACATTATTCAGAATGTACAAAGAAATTTGCCTTTGATTCATTTGCAAAACGGAAGATAAAAACGTTCTATTTGTGACTGATAATGCTTTTTCTATACGATTCAGACATACACTACACAATTACACACACTTACAAATCAAAATTCAAAACAATAAAACAAAAAAACAACAACATCTTAGTCATTAACAAAATAACAACACATAACATTTATATATTAATATACTTATTATATCTGGTCATATAACATTACTTTAATCTTAGGTTCTAAAGAGGCACAATCTACTTATTACACATTACGAGAGCGGAATACTTGTGAGGCTGTGCGTTGCATTCGTCGGTGGAGCGCTATAATTACTAAATTTACTCAGATTAGGGTCATCTTTCGAAAAAAAGTTTTAGCATGAATCTTTTTTTATTTCAGAGAACATTTTAATACTCATACGATTATATTCAAGTACATTAATAGACTTAACTTTTGAAGAAATTCGAAATATCTGCATAGTACATATACAAAAAAGGGTATATAACCGTTTTGTTCTAATATAAAAACCCATCTTTTGTGTGATTACATCTTTTTTTCATATTTTCAATATTAAAGATATATTTATACTTAATATAATACTATTTTATATATATATCTATTACCTATATTTAATGTATAAAGGGACCGAGGTATTTTTTATTTACTATTTACTATATAAATATGAACCATAGAATTTACATATATTCATAGAGTTATCAATTTTTTCTCTTGACATTATATTATTTGAATTAATAAGTCAAAAACAAGTGAATAAATCCTTGCATAATAGCTCACTATCTATCATTCTTAATTTACATTCAGTCTTTATCTATACTTATTGTTTTAGGTCTATGTATTGAATAACTCAATTGTATCATTATTATATATATATTCCCATAATGTTATATTTTCCATTTATGTTCTATACTATCTTCCAGTAATATATATTTTATTATTACTTTATTATTTTTACCATCCTAAATGCATGAGGAATGTGCTCATAACATTAAAAATTATTAACAACATTGACTGCTATTTTTCTTTTTACCTATGAGTCTATATCAGATGTGCATAGATTCTACTTAGGTTGCTCTTGAAAGCTAGATGAAAGTTTTAAATGTATCTTAAAGATGCCTATTTTTTAGGACACCGCACTTCCACGGAGTGCTTTAAGAGTGTTCACGAAAGGGAGTTCGACTAAACTCCACCACGCTACCGACGATTGGCTTCCGATATTAGAGAAGATAGTCTGAAATAGAAACCGGTTCTTACAACGACAACATTATGAAGAGTCGTTATCCTGATTGACAGGAACATACCAATTCTCTTACACTGGGCTGCAACGGAATAGTGGGAGACAGAAGTTTATCAATAGGGACACTCCCCTCTCATCTCTGATGGCTTCTTTATATGATAAAATAATTTTTACTTAGACACATCATGTTAGTTGGATGAGAATTCACATCTCAAAAAATTATGTATGTTTCCACATCGTCATCTTTGATATTGTCTCTAACGTTTCGGTTAAATGCTGAAAATACTAAGACTTGTATATTATTCTTCTCGCATTCTTTAATCGCAGAAAGGTGAGACCTGGTAAAAGTACTTCAATTTTTGTGAATGGTAACTGGATTATAGGAGTATAGCCAGATAGTATGCCTGAGGTTATTCATAATCACTTTTAATAATTGTTGTTTGGAGCGATCGCAAGGCACCTTTAAATTAAAATGCCTCGTTATTTTAATTAGTTCACGCTCATAATCTGGCATTCTTAGCATCCTATTTGGTGGGTCTTGTTATAATCCCTTCATTGGTTAAAAGCTGTATACAGCTCCATTTATTCGTACAAAGGGGTTAACTTGTGTGGCTCAGATGGAGATTTTAGCTAGTTATTCGGCTTCTCATTTATTGAATCGTTTTATGTTACCGAGGGTAGGTTCGATTGGCGTTGAAGGTTCGCTAACGCTTGCTGCAGAGTCGTCGTCCACATTGACGAGATGTTTCGTGATAACGGTGATTTACTTTCAGCAGATGCTGCACCTCCCCCACATTGGCTGTAAATTTTTATTTTTACTTTTCAATGTAAGAAACATAGAGGGATGTGGGTCTATTGCCTTTTGAACTACTACAGATGTAAGACAGAGCTTTCACTTCCTACGAGCCGATGCTATTCTTACACAACACTGGATAGCGACGAAGGGGCAGTTAAGCTATGAAATACCGGTCGTGTGTCCGCAGTAATTCATCCTTTGACGCTAAATTGGTAACCTTGCCTCTATATTTTTTGTGAATATAGGTGATATCTCTCCTCACACGCGCTAACTATAGGCTTTCTAGAGGTTTCATATAGTAGAAACGATAATCGCTTCGTAATTGTTATTATATGTCGAAGTAGCTCGCAAATTAATTTCGACGCTGACACTAGATTCTCTTATATATAGATTTCTTTGGTGTTCGTTTGTGATCATTCATTTGGATGTGACGTTTGATCATAACGCCTAGGTGTTGGTATATGAGTAGTTCTTCACTGATATATTGTATACAATGTAAAGTCCCTTTTCTATAGATGAGAGTTTGCTCTTAGATGACTTAATGAAATATATAAAATATGATATTTAATAGTCTTTTTAATTCGTTGTACCGACTATGTGCAACTAGATAATTTACATGGGGGTTATGATGAATCATTTACAGTTCTTTTCTGCATAAGTTTGCTCTTCTATGTCTTTACAGCTTCGATATAGTTGGGGGTATGACACACCCTATATTTATTATTATGGTTATTCGTAATTATCTGGGCTTCATGTTTATTTTTATTTCTATTTTTGGGTATTATTATTAGTGCACCTAATGTTAACTGATTAGAATTTGAGAATATATATATATTTAAGTACTATAATTACTAAATTATTTAATTACACTATCAAAAGGGATAAAAATTTAAAAAATCATAATCATTTATATATTATAATCGAATAATTATTAATATTCGGTATATGAAGTTTACTGATATATTTTTTATTATTGTTAGTTATTTTGTTATTTGTCTAATAGTGTGCTTAGTTTATACTTATTGTGTAGTGTGCGGGATATGCGATGATGTGTGTCTGCTCATGTGATGTAGTTTGTGTTCGTCCATTCGAAGACTTTGTAATCTAATCAAAGTATGTCTGGATAAAAGACATAACATAGATGAATGATTAGGCACTCAATTTAATTGCTCCATATACCATTCGACATTTTCTTCTTTACATTTTATACATTTTTACCAGGAATGCCAATCTTTAGTAAGAAGCTTTTAGTTATTATAAGAACTTTTTTAACCACATAGTATACATACCTATTACAAAACTAATAAAAGTCAGCAACGTACAAGTTACAAATTGGCGTCTCAAATATAGTACGATCACATAGTATTTAACTAGATTTACCATGAACTAGTTGCTCAATAGGCACACATTCGAGTTCAATATACATACTATACAGTAAAAGGTTGGAACAAATACTATGCATATCTTTGGGTCTTGCATTACTTAGGGGTATTGGTGCAACTATTAAGATTATAACTATTTATATTTTACACTAACACTAGCATCAACTATTATATTTAAATATAACCTAATATATAATATTATAGTTATTACACCTATTCTAATTCTCATGCATATGGTTATTTTGTGAAGATTGATCAGTAATGATGAGCTGAGGATATAGGGTGGTTGCTAAATATATTATACAATTTGATAGGTGGGGCTGCTGATCAATAAGTTGCTTGAAGATGGCTCTCTAATTAGCTGAAATTTATTTTTTGTTTTTATCTCTATGAGTTAGAATAATTTATAGCTCTTTGAGTAGAGTTTTTGTGAAAGAGCTTCATCTGTTCATCATTGCTGGTATTTTATTCATTATATTAGATATATGATAAGATATTGTCATAGCTATTTTATATCACTCTTTAACTAAGTTATCTTCTTGTTGTAATTTAATAAGTACTCTTGAATAATGGTACTAAGTGCTTTATTACCTCAAATGGTTAAATTGAATTATGACATTTCATGATAATCAGTGTCTAAGTAGCTTATATTGTCTGTTTATATTTATCTCGTGTATTTTAGTCATAAGAGTTGTGAAAGTCTCTTGTATTGTTAATGAGGCGAATAAATTGCTTGCTCAGTATCTTACATAATTAAACCTTAAATATATTATATTTTATAATTTGATTATATTGGCATGATTCTTTCTAGCGTTGTAATTCACTAACTGTAATGATCGGAGTCCCTTGTGGTCTCTTTAGGACAAACCCTGTTGTTGTAGCCTGTCCTCAATTAGTGTCTATCAAATTTACACATAATATGATTGTTTGTTGCAATCAATTTTTTGACTCTTTACTACTTCTTAATATTTTGGGCTTTTTTTATAAACAAAAAGTATGATAGCTTCACAATTTTAACAATCATAAGCTAAAGACATTAGTATATGGAATATTTTCTCGTAATCAACAATTAATATCTAATGAAACTTAAAATATAATCTTCGGTAAAAACTTCTCTTGATATAATAACTCATTACTTGAAAATAAAATATTTTAAATAAATCAAAGGTTAGAGTCACTATCACGTTTTAAGTGCTATTTTATAATTTGACTTCAAACACTTATTAATAAAAAAGAGGACGAGTAGACCTTGTACTCATTTTAGAGGGAATTTCCTAGTATAAATTGGTTATGATAAGATTGTTATTTACACAGCTTTAGTGTGTGATAGCTATACTATTTATACTACCTCTACTCTTATATTTATATACATATATATAAATTAAGTTATAATTAAACTGAACTTGAGTAGCCTGAAGTGCAGTACTATAACCTATGTATGTATATAATGATAGAATAAGTCTATGAGAGTTTTATAAACAACTTTATGAGAGGTATTGTATAACTATTTTTTTCTTAAAAGTAGACTCAAACGATTTTATTACAAATTTCCATAGAAAACCCTTCATTATTATCTTATTTTTTTTAGAGTTTATATTTCATGATTATTATTTCATAAAATACGGGGGTGTACACCCTTACTGACGACTTACATCTTAACTAATTTATATATATATTATATATATATGATAAATATATATATTAATATAATATATATATATATATATAATATATATATTAATAAATTTATATAATATTTGGAAGTATAGAAACATATATATTTATACACTTAATTAATTTATTATATATTCTGATATGTCTTATAATATTATAATATTATTATATATATATATTATATATATATATTATATATAATATATATATATATAATATATAATATATAGTATATAAAATTAGTAATATATAAGATTATAATATAATATAGTTCTTTAAAATAATTATTTTATTTTTTTTTTTTTGGATGTCATGAGATAAAAAATTATTAAATATTTTAATGATGCATATATTTATACATTATTTAGAAGTAAGCAGGCTCTAATTAAACAGTATGCAAAAGTAGAGGTCTCTTCATAAATTATTTTAAAATGTTATTACTTCATATATTATTTTGGTAATAGGTTAATCGTAAAAATAGTCCTGCTTATATAATATAATAATGATATTAAAATTAAATAATAATATTTATATTATAAATATATATATATAATAATAATATATTATAATTATATATAAGTTTTAAAAGAATAAATAATTTGATATATTTTAATATAAAATCCTGTTAATAATTTAATTAATTAAAAAGAATAAATCAATAAATTCTAATAAGAATTATATAAATTGATTATTAAATTAATAATTAATAAATTTGATTATGTATATAATATAATTAATAAATATATTAAATAATTAATAAAATATATTTATATATAATATATATTTAATTAATATAATTAATATAATTATATAATATTAATTATATATATATAAAATATACTATATATATATATATATATATATAATATATATTTATAAAATATATATGATATAAATATATAATATTAATATTATATATAAATATATATATATAATATATATATATATATATATATATTTATATTAATTATTAATATATATATATATTATATAATATATATTAATAACATAATATTATATATTATAATTACATATTATTATATAATATATATATATATATAGTTTATATATAATTTATATATATATAATTATATTATATATATGTTTTTAGGTGGTTGTATAGGGAACAGAAAAGTGAGGCCGGTGTGAGATATATATAGTGAACGTAATACTTATCATATATTTTATTAGGATTTGCGGTAGATTATACCTAGTAATATACCTATATAGGATATTACGGGTGAGAATATATACGGACTGTATTTAAATTTTAATTAATAAATTACATAACATATAGTATAGAAATTTGTGTACTTGAGTACTTGATACACTAAATTTGCATTTTACCTGTACAAACCAATACTTTTAGTATTCATATTATTTATATAATAATTATGGTGTTGACTCATACCAATGATATAATATTTAGTTATTTATCAATATAATAAGTATCTTTAAGTAATAAATACACAGGCAAATATAATATTAATAATCTAGTATCATATCTTGTCTTTTATAAATATCCGAACATGACTATAACATTCCTATATTCATATTTTCTCAGCAGTAGAAGTAAATATTACAAACTTTTTATAGTATTATACTATGATTTTACACTATAATATTGCTTCAAGATTCTCTTAAGAGCTAGCTATATATATATATATAAATAATAATTTATGAAAGAAAGAGATCATAAATATTATAATCAGCTAGACAAGATAAATAAAATAATGCTTATACTTATATATATATACTAATATAACATAACTCATAAAGATACTTAATACCTTTAGTATCAAATAATTGCATTAATCTATAAACTACAAGGTATCATTTCTCAATAAAATTCAATATAAAAATATTTTTAGGCTTAATGAGGAATCTTATAGCTTTATCACTAAGATACTGTATGACGAAAAGTCACTTGATTTCACTTTTATGTGTGAGTGATATAAGATATCTACCTATCCTTATAATAACGCTTGCTCTCTTGTAATTAGTGAGTAATGGAGGTGATTAGTCATGATAATTATTATTATACTGCATAAGCTACTGATAATAATGAAAAAACCTATTGTGACAATTTTCATACTGTACTATACCTATCATTTGAAAATAATTACTCTTATTCTCATTAGGTATATAGGTAAGTCAATCACTAATTGATATTTCGTAGAGCTCACATCTACTTCTTTCAAATAGATTGCTACTTTTATGAATTATCTTTATATATACACTCCTTGATGACGTATCCTTCATTTATTATTTAATATAGATGTAAGGTCTATCCTTGGTGTGGTTCCTCATATTGATAAAGTTAAAATGTAGTATATTCATCAATTTCGTCTATAGACTTAATCTAATAATCATATAAAGCATATAATCATATATCTCATCTTCTTAAGGTTAATTTACTATGAAAAGCCCATTCACAGTTCATTAATAAGTGCTGTATATATTCGTACTTCAGGGTGGAATCGGCGAGTTGAGTAGAGCGTCGGTGGCTATCTTTTTCTGAGAGTATCTGATATATTGTTATATCGTTCATATTATATTAAGTCAAGACATCGAGTCGACAAGTGTTTTCATACATTACTTTTTGCACATCTATAAAATGTTATTTGCATAATATATTGGTGTCTTATCCTATTTGACGATAAAGCATCACACTATGTGATGATATAAAGCGTACATTTAATACGTACAGGCCGTAGACACTCTGAAACTTGCTACTAATTTTAGAATACCTTTTTATATTTTTTATATACACTTTTGAGTATTACATTTTCTTTTCATCCTGCTACCTACGGTCAGAACACTCTATTCAAGGAGGGGTGTTGAAACGCCTCAAAAAATTCATCAACGCAGATGAGCACAGCATGACGGTGGCTATAATAATGAGGGAGATTAAATTGAAGTGACATAACACAGATTGATCTGAAAGAATTCTACGAACAGAGGTGCAAAAGAAAGAAAAGCAACATAAGACACTAGTTACCTGCTAGTTACTAAACTAGATCAATCACAATAAATATGTCCGACACATGCACCATATTAATCATAATAATAATAAATAATATACAATGTGCTAACGATAGGAGCATCGTGAGTAAATAGAGTAGGTGGATACGTCTCGAAGATAGGATAAGTTTTAATAATTATCGAGGTCTTTGACCGTCTAAACTCATTAACCATAATAATATAATGAAAATAAGATTTAAAAGCATTCAACATTTATAATGTCATTTTTGCATTATATGAATTACGACTCAACTTAATCATCAAATAAGGCACTAATGATGAAACTAAGAGCAACAATTTCAGCAAGATTATGAGACTTTATAATCATAATAATCTCACAAAAAAAAGGGAGAAATAAAGACAACCTAAAGTAATATAAGAAATGAGAGTAAACATTGAAGTGAAGATAAATAGGAAAAAAAATCTCGTAGAATAACATAAATAATAAAAACACATCAAAATGTGGCGTTCGATTTAAGCTTGTCTCATTATTTTTATTATTATTATTATTGAGTGTGTGTGATGTGTGAATTACCTTATATTTATATAATTGTAGATTGAGTTGATATAGTATTTACAGATAAATATGTTAAGATTAGTTTTATGTTAATATTTATCTGCTTTTTATAGTTGAGTCTAAGTGTATGGTATTGGTATTTGCTGAAAATTCAGTATTAGTATAATTATATTATTATTAAGAGAGTAAGTCAGATATGATAGTGTAGTATTAATGAGGAAACGTTTCAAAGGTGTTAAAACCTTTAGTTTTATGTACGAAAGTTGAGGGTGTTTATGTTATAAGAATATAATATCACAGGTTTAAGTGATCAGTAATCAGACAAAAATCGAATTTCCCTTCTGTTCAAGGTTATTTTAAATGGAATTGGTGCTGGTTGATGATTAACTTAGTATTTTGAACCTGAATAGAAAGACTAGTTGTTATTAGATAAGTTAAAAAAAATGAAGTGGGACTGATAATGTAAATTGAGTAATATACATGAATGTAAAGGTTTCGAGTTTCAGCGGGCCTTGTTATTAGTGAAAATTTAGAGTTTGAGGGTATTTGTGTCAGTTCTTGGTGTGAATAAACGATTGAGATGGAAATGAAGCTGGTTAAAAGAAATTTGATGTATATCAAATTTCAGTAACTATAGTGAACACCATGATAGAGACATAGAAAGAAGAAGTTGGTGTGTCCGTGTAACCACCACAATTCAACACTTAACAGAGACTTTTTGTTAGTGTTTATGTGCTCAATAAAGTCTAATGGACTCTATAAGGCAGAAAGAGGATCACAAATTAGAATTCATTATAGCTAGTAACCGTTTGCATTAACCGGTCCAAATGCTATTGGATATGTCAAGCGCCCCGAAAACATTTAAATTTATACAGTATAGTTTATATAGTATATTCCTCTATTTTAATTAATCTTAGATAATATTAGTTAAATTTTCATATTATCTAATTGTGTCCAGAAAGAAAAATCACAGAGAACGAGCAGAAGACTTCGTCAAATGTGTTGCAGAAATTGTAAGAAGGAAATAGAAGTGAGTCAGTACATTGAATCATGAAGGAAAGATTCATGATAGAGAAGCTAGTTTTATGTCAATATAAATCTTAAATATAAAGGAATAATCACATATATATTGGATGCAAATTTATGGCGATTAAGGTTTAGAAGAATAGAGCAGCAACCTCTTTTCTCGGAATAGTTGGTACGCAATAATGCGGCTTAACCTAAAACTTGAGGATAAGTGGTAGTGCTATGAACTGATTAAGAGAAAAGAAATAACAGATGGATAAACGTGATGAGAGGTGAAGAGTGTTGACAAGTATAACATAATGTGTGATGAATGAAAGGTATATATTTGGTACATGTGAACTGTTAGCTAACCAGTATTTGAAAGTAGTGTTTTCTTGCTTGTTAGGAGTAGAGACAACAACAATTTTCAGCACAGCTTCGTGTATGTAGAAGAATCAATCAGGCGTGCTCAAGCACCTGCCGTTTTTCCTTACATTATTGCGCAATTTAAATAGGATTATCTTAAGGGATAATCCCAAATGCCACAATTACTTTCCTCCACTCAGAAACTTGAAAATTTTACTCGTGGTTCCAACATTTTTTTATTTAACATTTAGTGACATAGTTATAAACTATAACTTTAGGTATTATTATGTTGTTTTGAAAATTGGATTTTTTAGATCACATAAATCGTCAGATGATTTAGATATGATTATTGGACAGTAAAAACTATGTATGACTCAACGTAAGAGTGCTTATTCGATTTAAGATTAACATGTTTATCAGTGGGAATATTTAACAACCGACGACTCCGAATTTACAGTGACCTTTTAATTATAGGAAAAGAAGTTAGTAAGAAAGAGTGAATTCAGTGTTTTGAATAGTTTTAATTAAGTTATGAGAGATGTTTTTTCTCTGAAGTGATCTTATCACGAGCTCTGTATGGAGAATTTATAATGTAAATATGAGAGATTATGCGGCGCAATTATTTTGTGCTCAACACGGCGAGAAAAATATAATTTCACAGACACAGTCTGACTCATATCATATGTTTCGCATAAATATTATTTAACAAGTGTGAGATAGATGATGTGGTATGCACAATAATTTAGCGTAAAAATATGTTTCTCAATCAACAGTTTTTCACAATAAATTTAAAAAAGTCAATGACATGGTTTTTCCTTACACTTTAATGAAGACCACAAAAACAAGACGACGATGCGTATTTTGAGTAGAATAAAAGGTTCAATATTAAGTCATGAATGAGTCTTGAATGTAAGACTCATAAGGAGAAGATGAATTCCATCAAAATATGACGGTTTTCCATCCGGAAACTAGTTAGGACAAAGAAGCTGAATGCGCTTAAGGGTACAAAGTATGTGAGCAGGATTCTCAACTTACCGACTTATAGTATAGGGATACCGTTAGGAAAGTAGGGAAGCCTGTCACAATGCCACGCCATCAGATAGACGCCGGGTATTCTAGAGGGGCTATCCCTTTTATAGGGAGATCAAGACTGGCGATTTAGGCATCAGTGACGAGATTTTTGGCCACAGAGACAAGAATTATAGAATTAGCAGATATTAGAGAATAAGGTGGTGTGGTCGAGATTTTTAAGCTCATCTATAGGTGAGGGGATAGGGAGACGAGGACTGTGTTTTAACTATTGTCAATACGAGAGCAGAGGGATAAGTCGGATTTGACTGATCGCGGTATGTGTGATAGTGTTCTCATCATGGTATGGAGAGCTCTTGGGACAAGATGCTGGATGAAGTAGCTGGAAATGATGATCGTAGGAGGTATGTCCGTCTGCACTAATATGCTCACTGATATGGGAGATGGACCAGAGCCATATCAAGACAAGTATGGTGGTACATTGAAGTCAGGCCCCGCAAATACCCAAGAAAGAGAGTCCTCAGTTAATGTCTGTTGATGAGAAGAGATATATCAGACACTCGAGAGAAGGTAGTAAGGTAATTCATTAAAGAACGGCATGAGATTTAGATTATTCTGTTAGGAAAGCGAACAGTAGCAGTATAGCATAGATTATGTAGTAGAAGAAGGGGAAGAGGATTATATAGGAGAGCACATATCTACAGAAAATGTATTCGTGGTAAGTAAGTAGTATTTCTCGTAGGATCAAGGAAGAGGTGTTATAGAGTGTATTATATATACATCAAGGTACAACAGTAGGACTTCTCAAAGGAGGCTCTCATGAGACGGAAATTTAATAAAATATAGTTACTTATTGGTTGGAAATAACTTGAACTGACAACTGATAGTATGACTCCGCTTGGGTCTTACAACAGCAAAATTTCACGGGGTGTGAGGCTAGTATTAAAAATGAATAAGTAGGACAAAGTTAGTTTCACAACTAACAAGAATTTTCTTTCCATTCTTTATTGGTGGTGTGTCATATTGTCTCTATTCTGAAGCCAGGTATAAGGCAAGAAGTATGCGGTGCTAAGCTATTGGATGCGTCTAAATGTCAAAGAAACATACGCATTGCAAATCTAGCTCCAAACGGCTACTATCTCAGAGTGAGTAGAACACAACACAAGAACTATTCACGTACACCGAACAGCACTACGCACACGATACACACACATACACACACACACAACACACCACACACACACTCCCACAACACAACCACACAACAAAAAAAAAAAAATAGAACAGAAAAAAAAAAAGACAAAACCAAAGGAGACATGAGGAAAATTATTCGTACGCTAAAACCTTAAATTTTAAAACCGAAAATTTTAAGACGGTAAAACCCTATTTACAGCATGTCTAAATATGATAATCAGAAAGTTTAATTTAAAACACTCGCGCAATCACACAATCTCACGAAAGTTGCGTACAACAAAAAAAAAAAAGGGAAAAAATTTTATCGCAAATAAAAAAGTAGAAGATAAATCTGTACAATTTAAATAATGGGTGTCCAAATAGGTAAATGTTACGCAAAGCCCAAGTTGGCGAAACGCTAAAAAATCTAAGTTAAAAGGAAATCGAGGAATAAAAAAAACGTAACCTAGTATTAGCTATCTATGAAACTACTTTTATTATTGATCTGAAATTCTCATAAATTCTTCACCCAAAAAGTAGAAGTATCGGCCATATCGGATATTTTAACTGAGACCGCGACGTTACCGATACACAAAAATGCCTTCGGGTAGTGACAACGATACTGGAAGAATGGGTACATCCTTCATATATTATATATATATATATCTTTACATATAATAATAATATATAATAATATATTATTATGATTAATTACAGCTCATAACGGTTTACCATTACTATTTCAGTACTAAAGTGATCACAAAGGACTATACAATTCATAAAAAGGATTCATACATAGAGTAGGTAGTTAAAGAAGTGCGTAGTTGCTTACCAATATTATTATGATCCGTAATCAAAGTGCGAAAGTACTTTAGGAATGTATAATATAGCGGAGCTGCTGAGAGAAAGTGTTATGATTAAATTAGAGTAACATTAGATTGTAGTGACACCGAAGTTACACAGGGAATATTGTGCTAAAATGTTTATTTATAGACAATTGGAAATTAGAAGTAGTAGAGCATACGATAACTAGGAGATGTTCAAGAATGGTGCTTTAGAAAATTATGAAGGATGGTATAGGTAAATATCGATAATTTCTTCCTTATCCATATTTCGATGTAATTATAAACCATTTTTTTTTTATCTAGACAACAAGCATTTAAACGTTCAGAATAATTACTATCTGTACAGTTCACTTCCATCTTATTTGCATGTTTTCACTGTTAACTTATAAATGAAGCTTTAAATACTCTTTGCTCGTTTGGTAGGATTTGTAGTGATTAAGACAATGCAGTCTTTTTTTTCATATCTTAAGAGTATGACAATCGGCAGAACAGGGAAAGGTAACTAAATAACACTCTACTATGGCCATTTTTTTTTCAGGGTTAATTCATTTTTGTTAGATTTGTAAAACATTAAAACGATTGGACACAACCGAAGAAGAAGACAAGCTCATGGTGGAGGGCAAAACATCATCATAGTGTTAATAATCGATAGATAGGATTTTTTAAACATATATGCAGAGCCGCTTATATAGAATATATAAGACATATGAAGAAACAGTATGGCCCAATTTCTTAGGTTAATATTGAAATTAATCGTAATTTCACACTGATTCAGGATTTTACAACCAGATTTGTAAACCATGATTAAGGAAAAATTAAGCAGGAGATTATATGTACGCAAAACTGAAGAATTCAACACAAAATAAATAGTAAATTTTGGTAATTAGTAATACAGCTTCTGGTCTCTCGCTCTCTCTCCTATAATAATAAATAAGGTTTGTTTGTCATAAGTATGACCTATAATATATATTTAATTATATGAAGGTGTCATTATATATTATAAGAAATAAATATTTCTGAATTAGAGTTTACTAATGTACTATAGATAGTACAAGATGTATTATGGATATATATACTAAAATCTAAAATATGTTGTTTTATTTAATTTAAAAAATTTTGTTTATTTTGTTCACGAGTATTATGACATTTTCTAGTGGCAAACTATTAATTTTATGAGTAGTGTTTGGCAAATGTTTTGGGAGGGAAGTCTTATTTTTATAACGTCTTATTCCTAAAGGAGACCTTACTTTGTGAATCAAGTCCCAAATTAAACTAAAAAAGACATATACCCGGTATTTTCTATTATCGTTTTTGCATGACATACACAGTGGTTTTCTGAAGAAGCATTATATATTATCGTGTCTCTATACGGAGGAAAAATCGAAATTCCTACCAGACAACGATCCTTAATTAAATAATAAAATGGTTTCGGTAAGAAAATACATGATTTGAATCGTAAATATAATGTAAAATTAGCTTGAGCATTTGAGTAACTTTAATCTCAGTTTAGTTAATATAGTGAGAAATAAGTAGAATTTCCTGAAAAATTAAGTCTTTCTGTGGACATTTAGTAGTGCTTATATTTGGCTTTAGAGATAGTATATATTGTAGAGAGAGTGCCTAGGAGAAAGTCGAGCTGCACTAGGTGCTTGATATCTGCCACAGTTTCGAAACTGCGATATCATAGCATAGGCGGTTGACGCTGGATCAATAATCAATAAAGAAGTAAGTTCACCGTCCACAAAGTCTGGTCATAGTTATTACATACATCAAAGTGACATACTATTACTCACTAAACTAACATGAAACGTAGTTATACATATATTAATCACGTATATATATATATATCTATACATAACATACTTTATTATTATATATGATATATATGTATCAACAACAATATTCTCTCCTCTCATTATTCTTTATCGTCTCTCATTATTCCCAAACTGGGGGGTAGGTGCGTGGTCATGCATCGGAAAGAAAAGCGTAGAAGAATATACAAAACATCGAAAGGGAAAAGCCCAAGTCTACTTAAACACCTCCAAATCAGAGTTACCATATTATTTTGTGAATCGTACACACATGCATGAAATCACTCTATAGTGCTTCATGGGTCGGCACGCTATAAAAAATGAGCCTCAACGTAAAATGAGTGATAAATCGTGAACTGTGAGAGTATATACCTTGGCCCAACCGTGGGGTCACAACCATAGCCTCCGTATACGAAAACACACGCATTCTCTCTCTATCATTGGCACCTTTTATATACAAATTAGTACCTCTGCCAAAAACATTATACGGTCTTATACAGGAATCAATTCGTTCACCAGACATTAATACACACTTTCTTCATCCTTGACTTCTCACAGGCCGTCGGTTTCCAACCACACTTCTCCACGTATACACTACGCGTCAACCCGAGTTCGACTAACAGTTATTACTTGTCCCAACTCATACCAATGACCATTCCCGCAACTATACTTTTCATTATTAATTTATCTCATTTACACTCCTTTCATTCACACCAATACAAAACTCTACTAATCCAGTCTCAATCATCCTCAATTATTCACTTAATCGTTTACTCACATACACACTAGAATGTCCACTAAGATATGTCCATGAACTGAACCAATTGAACTTTAGATCTATACATCTTATTCTCCAGACATAGTCTCACATACCATCAATATGAAACGGTAACAACAAAAGGAATCAACTTTCCGTCGATATCTGGCAGCATGTATTCAGAACCAGGATTCCCTTTTACATTCAAACAAAGACTGGAGACCACGTTAATAAACGCTGCTTTTTATGCTATGTTTATCCCTACTCCATTCTGCAATATAATCCGTTCTTTGAACTTTCTCATCGAATACCAAATATTTAAACTCTGACATCTTGCTGCACCTGTCATCAATCATATGACATAACTGTCAACACGAAGGCTCTCCTCAACTCAACAACCATAACCTTATCTCATATATGCTACGTTTGAGCTTGATCAAACACCAACTTTTACAATTACTCATAGCAGCCCAATCTTCTCTACCAATCTCTCAACCTCTCTCAATTCGCACATCATTTACAGCCAACAGAACCAATAATGCACGCATATCAGTCGGGTAAGGGACCAGACCCTTCGAACAGTACTATCATTCCCTAATCATTATCTAACACCATTTCCTTGCATCCTTCTCCCATAGAAAATTATTCTTTTTTCTAAACTAATATCCATATTACAAATTGAATAACCTATAGGAGTACAATAACACATACCCTGTCTCATACATCCGCTTAAATTACCTAAAGTACCAATCATCCAATTGACACATTTATTCTTACAACACACGCTTCACATATCTGATCATACTACTTTTGATTTCCATTTCGAAAGCCTAACACAACACCATAATGCTTACTAATAACCTCAAGTAAAGTCTTATCCTTTTAACCTATCATACTGACTTTGTATATCCAATAAAACCTAAAATAATATTCATCTTCTATCCCTTCAATTTTCTCAATCATGTTGTTTTAAATGTATAAAGAATTTGATTCCACAACATCTCTACTATCTAAATCAGCATCTTGTTCTACCAATCAGTCCCTCAGTCGCTCGACGACTCTTTCAACCAAAATACTCAAGCCTATATACCTTCCTCTTTACCTACAATTATAATCTTTTCCTATCCACATTCATCCTCAATCCTGCCTCTATCAATACAGCTGGCTAGATTCTCCTTGATTATTACCTATATATGAGCTCTCCCCAATTATCCCTTGGAAACTATTACCCTTCCTATAAAACGCTTTATCTACATACACACTTCCAATAATCCATCTAGATCACCATCTTCAGCTCTTTCACGCTCTCCTTGTCAATTATTCTACATAGTTTATATTTCATACTATTATACCTTGCAGTATATTTACCATCTTCAAACTTCTCATCATCAAATCCCTTACTCTTCTAACTAAACTCTACCCCAAATATCCTATTCCTTCTAGCACACAAAAACCTATACAACACATTCACTAACACTATCATCATAATATATGTTATATTAATTGTCTAGAATTTTTATAAAATGTTTCATTCCATTACCTTACCTCATAAATAGTACATTTCGCTAATTTCCATCAGTTTAACATAAGTCAACTATACTATTCCCTATTTAATTATTCATAGGAGCATGATTACTCATTATTTCTCATTCTTTAACACATTGGTACTAGTGATCATTTACTACTATTCAAGAAGAGCTTCCCTTATCTATCATTGTTATTGATCATCTCTTCATTATATACTCTAACTATTTATATCATAAATGTTCATTATTACCTATCTTTTTCTCTACGTATAATTGCAAACCTTTTTGATGATATTGTCTTTATTTTACTCATCTCTATATATAATACTTCTAAGACATTACTTCTATCTGATTTTAAGTAACTTCATTTTTTGACTCTTTTCAGTACCATTACAATATCTCACATAAGTACTTCTTATTATTATACTACTTTTAAACTGCGCTTTACACCTCTTATATCCAATCTCAATGGTCGCTGTTATAACATCCTAATTTACTTTAGCACTTAACCTAACACTGTCTTTGCATACAAACAATTATGCTTCCTTCATTTGCCCCCAGATATGTTCAGTAATCTCACTTACGTTCACTATTCGAATACATACCTCCGATTTACTGAGCGAGTCGACTCTTACATACTTAGCGTTATTGTCTTGTTTCATCTAACTCTCACTCTATTAATTTTAACCTATCATTCGGGCGTTTATAAAAGTTACACACTCATTACTCCTTTAAGACTCTAAATATAAATAGAAGCAATATAATTGAATGTAAAAAAAAAATTGTTTTAACCTTATGATTTAAACATCTCACAACTATATAACTTCACTTTACTCTCTTTACACAATACAAAATATCAATCATATACTAATTCACTTGAGATACATCTCTACCTACCTCCAATCATCTAGTAACTTATGTGAATCTTCTTGTGGTTAAAGAAAATGTATACTTACACACATACATTCTCTCACAAGAATAATATCCTTCTCTACCGATATTCTCTCATTTTCCCCGGACCTCTTTTAGAATTGAATCAACACATCTCCAGACCTTCCTTAATTATTTAATCCTCTCTCCTTTTAACTATGAACTTAACGTATCATGATTCCTTCTTTTTGATATTCACCTATTCAACCCATTTCAGAGCGATCCCCTCAACTACACTATCTCAATTCTGCAAGGTCCTCCTTCACTTCTCTCCCCTACTTTCCTCGTCAAGCATCCATTCGATTACCCAAAACAATTCCTCGGTACTCTCATTCATACGTTTCCCTTCCAGATGGTCACCATTAATTCAACATCACACATTACTTGCATTTCAACTCTAACAATTTTACACTCCATTTAGAACATGATTATTACTTACTATATTAACTATCTAATCTAAACTTATACATTTTTTCAAATCTATCGATTACTATAAGGATAGTTATATTTAAACATATACTATAACGCAACTTTAGAACTATATAATTATTTTTATTTTTATTTATAGTTCAGCATTTGTTATATTTGAAAATTGGGAAATTCGTAAAACCGACAAACTATAATTCTCTGGATGATTGTTTTAATCCCAATTAAGTTGATACATTCATCACATAATAACAGATGTCCACTCAATAACATCATATCTATTACCTATTACTCCTTATACCTATTCTAATCAGCCTGGGTAGCTATATTAGCTGGCCTTATTATATTTATTAGATAGAGATTATAGTAATAACCGCCTTGTACTTTGGTGCTAGAGTCTATCTTTTTATTATTACATATCATCTCAACATTTCGTTTGGTCTTTATTCTTTATAATTATTCCATATATCTCGATGCACACTATCCCCCGGTGCTGCATAAATATCTCAAAGCGCATGCTTGCGGAGGCATCTAGGCATAGCACCAGGGGATGACTCACAAAAATATTACATCTGACCTAGGGTCTACACAATTTCACTACATCTTATTATACTTATATTTCATTCATCCTCTATAATATATTATTGATAGTTAAAAGGTATGGATGTTATTATTATAATTCAGTGTTATATATTTAATCAGTACTAATATATTGCCATTCTGTGTTCTGTTTAATATTTTGTTTAATACTGCTTCTGAATATTATATATTATTTTGGGTAATTTCAATATTTTATTTATACACTTATACTAGGTTATCATAAGTAAAATAAAGTTAAGTATTTTATCCTCAATAATTAATAGTATTTTGATTTATTGTATATACTTAGCTGATAATTATCGCATATTAACAAATATAAACTCTTATATATATATCATAATACTTATTCAACTAATATAATAACTTATTGTAATAAATTAAAATATTAATATATTGAAATAATAAAATGGTAGTTGAGAATATGAAAGCTTTATTACTGAGGATGTTTAAACTTATATACATCATATATATAGTAGTTATATATATAATTAAAATTTTATAAATATACATTACATTATTTTTAACTTTTTATGAATCCATTTACCTTATACAAGGTAATAATACTTATTTATTACCATTAATTATTCATTGAATGAACCATATCTTACAAAGTATATAATATTATTCATTTATTAATTCGTACCTTAGTATTATCTGTCTGTTATATAATTAAGTATATTATCCTACGAATTATAGCGGGAAGCAACTATTTACATGCTCTTTTTATCATTCTCACTATACAATTAATATAATTTCACCGATATAATACCGTCTGTGTGAATGGGGACAAAATTTAAGGGTCTTCAACAATTGTATAATAAGATAGAAGTTGTTAATAAGAAATCTAAATAATTGCAACAATTATATATAATAAAAATAAATGCACAATAACGAATACAAAACACAATACAAGGTAATAATAATAATAATAATAATAAATCTAAAATAATAAAATAATAATAAATATAATAATAATAATATGAATAATAATAGAGTAATAAAAATAATAGAATACAGATAATATATAAATAATAATTTTTATTATATTGATAATAATAAGTTTAATAATATAATCATACATAATAATAAAAAAATATAATATAATAATAATTTATAGAGAGACAGCATACATAAATAAATATTCTGATATATAATAATATATAATAAATAACAATAATGAATGAAGTAATAATAAATAGAATAATTACTTTTTATAATTCTTCAACAACTCTTTATATATATATACATAGATTTATATAGATAAAATAAAACTATAATTAATAACTATAGTCAGTGAATGAATATTAGAATAATTAATCAATAATCATATTAATCGAAGTATTGCATCATAAATAATAAAATATAATAATGAATAAAAGCAATTAAATAATTTAGAAGTATGTATAATAATAATAATAACTGGAATAATAATAATACTAAATAATATAAATAAGGAAGTTATCAATAATGTA
>JABUQX010069911.1:17500-23142 GCA_015478945.1 Trachelipus rathkii | reverse complement strand
TCCCATTTTTTCTTAGAAATTTAATTATTTGGTTATATATTTTAATATATATAATATATATATATATATATATATATATATATATATATATATATATATATATACCTATATATATTTTATATTTAGGTCTCAAAGTTCGATAAAAAATGACAGTCATTTCTGTTCTTTTTTAATTCATTAAGTGGCTTGAAATGATCGAGAAGTGATTTTTTTAATCAAAATTGCATATCTGTGCTATAGAGGTGTAGTCACCTCTTTCTTCGGAATTTTATCTCGATATAATATATATATATATATATATATATATATTATATATATAATAGGTACCAGAAATTTTTTTTGTCTGGCCCCCGAAAAAATTTCTGGATACGCCAACTGTAATATATATATATAATATATAGTATATATTATATATATATATTATATATATATATATATATATATATATTAATTAGAAAAATGTATATATATATATATATATATATATATATATATATATATATATATATATTAGGGTAGGTCGATTTTACCTTTTTTTTATATGATTTCGGTGCGTATAGTTGCGGTAGTTGTAACTACCTTAGAAATGAAGTACCACCAATTCTTAGGCCTTTTCCATGAAACAGTGCTTGCGGATTTGGGATTGAATGTACCACTATGCTGACGCGCATTTTGTGAGCCGGTTGTCGCGAATCAAGCAACCTTACACAGCGTTATATCATATATTATATATTATATTATATGTTATATATATATTATTTATATTATATATATATTATAATATATATAGTATATAGTATAATATATATATATATATATATATCATAATAATAATAAATATCGATACATAGTATATATATATATAGTAGAGACGTATACTATATAGTATTATATATATGAGTAGTTAGGTAATATTATAGTGAGTATTATAATATTATATGAGTATAGTGAGATTTTATGACATATATTCATATTTTGTTTAATTTCACTATATTAGATTAAATATAGTGGGACCATAAGTGATTATTAATGTGGTGAACCTATGTAGCGTATAAGACACATCTTAAGTTATTATTATCATTTTATGTAGGTTCATTAGCATCCTGGTTTTGAGCTTCATAGTAAAATTTTAACCAAATTTTCACATGACGTAAATCTATATGGTGAATGTAGGAATTTCCAAGGTCTTCCTCCTTGCTGACAGACAAAGTCTTTCCTTTCTAAAAAATGTTAAATGGATCTTTTAACTTTGTGAAGGAACATTTGAACCGCAAACATTGGGAAAGTCTACTTGCAAAAAGAATTTCGATTTTCAAATTAGATAGAACTTTTTGATAATCTTTTGTGTGCACTTATCTCTCTTCGGAAGTTAGCCCTGCTATTGATAGGATGTTGTGATTCTGCATTAGATTGAAATTTGTGAACAGTTCCATATTTATTAATTGCGTTTGCTCTAATGATTCAACAGTTCTATTTTTAGAAGACAGAGCAGTATCTTACGTTTTGATTCAATTATAGATTGAAACTGGTACCGAAAGGAAGCATACCAACTTTCATCTAATCGATCGAAGTGTTATAAACGAAGATAAGAGGCTTACGATATTGATGTCTGTTTTATCGGTGTGAACAGGTCCTTGAGTCAGGGAACACGCATTCAAGTAGCTTCAGAGCCATACAGAAACTAGCTCTTCTCTCTTTCTTACTACAGTCAAAGACATTTTATCCGGTTGTTCATATTCATCTTATAGTCTTTTTATTTTATATTAGCAATTGTTTACATAAATGTTTCTTTCATTCAGGAAGAGAACGCCTGGCAGCCAAGCAAAATTCCTTCAACAGAAGTATAGCTGTACAACTTGAAGTATTAATGGGACGAAAACTGCATACCCAAGGTTGTACGCTACATCAAAATGAACTTCCATTACGGGCTCTTTTCAAAAAGCTTGATAATGTAACAACTGGACCCAATACCTTCGGTGGACCACTTGGGCAAAGATGTACTGGGAATATTCACGAAGAACCAGTATTAAGGTTTAAATCTATAGAAACCCCAATCATTGACGGATTTCTTGAAGATGGAGTGCTTAAAGATCTTAGTGTCCATCAGAGACTTCTGTTTGATTACTGTAAAGGTATTGGATCTGGAAACATAGAAAATAGATGGAGTACCCATAAAATTGGTCCACTCAACCATGCACGATGGCTAACTCTTGCCATAAGACTACTTTGTTTATATACTCGGGATAGTTCTCCAATCGAAAGTCTGACTAAATTATTACATTATATTGTTAATGTTTATGCACCAGCATGGTTTGAAATTAAGGCATCATCGAAATTTCATGATGCTCCTCGTATTCTTTTCAATTCAATTACAAGGCTTAATCTTCTCCCATTTAATGATGTGAAACGCATTGTACAGAAAAACATTCAAGGCAACGCCTATTGTCTACTTCCTGAAAATTTTCTTTATGCAATGGTTAAAGATGAAGACCATGAAATCAGAAGTCTAGGATTAGAAGCTATACTCTCTTGTAGGAACATGTATAACTGAAATCTTTGCTTTACGTAACTAGTTTTCATAAAATGTAATAGAGTCCTAAATGTACAAATTCATTATAAAATATGTACCCTACATAACCGAATGCCTCATTTGTGTTTATTGTTTTTATTTCTTTGCAGAAAGACATGTGATCGGAAGCGTGAGAAAACAATTCCAAAGGTAAATTGGAATGCAGGTTGCTGGAATGAACAAATAGATCTTACTTCTACTGGTGTTGCAGAACCGCCAAGTATGAAAAACATGTCCAATGAAAAATTGTTTGACTACTCTTGTTAGGCCAACTCTTCCCGATTTTCCATCACATTCTCAAAGCGTTGAAAGATCTGTGAAATTAGTGACATCAGTTTCTCAACATGTGTATGGCTTTGAGAGTAGAAATGCGTCGATTCTAACATAAGTGGCGAGTAGGAAGATGCGTCCGTCATTTACGTCCAAATCATATTACTCACAATCGCATGATGACATATTACAATAGTTAAGATACAATGTCAAACTTACTGCTATGCACAAATGTAGTCCAATTGCTTATACAATGTATAATGAACTGTGTTTCTTTTTACTCTTTACCATTCGTAAATAATAACGTTTGAATGGAATCATACCTTCACAGACACATCCATGATAAAAACCAACATATCAGTCGGATTAAATATATCATTGTTTGAAGTACAACAAAATAACTTTGATTCGATTTCCGCAAGCAACCCCTTATTGGATTTCTCTAAAACTCTAGGAGGACATTTATTTCCATCTCCTTCAACTACCGCAACATTACGCAGTTTGCGGTTTTGTTGTCGACCTACCCTAATAGGGTAGGTCGATTTTACCTTTTTTTTATATGATTTCGGTGCGTATGGTTGCGGTAGTTGTAACTACCTTAGAAATGAAGTACCACCAATTCTTAGGCCTTTTCCATGAAACAGTGCTTGCGGATTTGGGATTGAATGTACCATTAATATATATATATATATATATAGTAGTATTTATATATATATAATATTTATAATTAGTATATGAGTGATAGTATGATATATTGGAGTATTATTATATACCTATATATATAGGTATATATAAGTATCATATATATATATATATATATATTATATATATATATTATAGTATTATATGTATAGGTAATTCTCATTAATGTTATTAGCGTTACCTTCGTCAATTTCGGTTTTCTTTGCTTTTTGCAAAAAGTGTAATTACTTCATCGGGATCTACTTCGATTTCCCTGTGAATGTTAAGTAAAGCAAGACCTGTCAAACGATCTTGTCCCATTGAGTAAATACGTTTTCAGACGCCTTAATGTCGAAAAGGTTCTTTCTAATATTGTTGCGGTGGATACAGGCAATACTGTTAAGATATCAGGAGAGTAGCAATGTTAGGAAACCTCCTCTTTGTCAGCACATAAGCCAAAGCACCGATTGCAGTTTTTGGTTTTTCATTTTCTAGCAACCATTTACGTACGCTGCAGAGACACCACTCTCTTTGTGTATCCTCGTGAGGGTCTGGAAAGTCGTCTTTATAAAAGAGGATGTTTTTTTTCAATATGCTTATAAGCTTACCTATTTAGGTAACATTGAAACTTTCTGGTAAAGATATATGAAGGTGAAATGAAAGTGGTTTCATTGTGAGGAGGACTCGATCAGTCAACCGAAGAAATACAGTTCATCAAGTTAAGGAGAATATATAAAACTGAGATTCGGGATCTGATTGTAGGTTCCACATTCACGAATGGTTTCTGGAACTTCGTAGTTCTTGGGAATCGTTATTTTTTAATAACCTAAGCTGTCGGCTACATTTTTAGTTTGTGTTAATATGATTTAATTAACCTTCTGTGTCCGCATTTTGCCTATCTTTTTTACGAGAAGTTGAATAATGTCTTCTCACTAAAAGTTTTTATTGCATCATCTGCAATAAGCCCAAATCAGACGACTCTGGCAATTGTTTTGACAGGTGTGGTTTATTCCAAGAAATTTATGCTGTTTATCGTATTGATCGTTATTACTGCAAATGCAAATTACTTTAATTTAACGAGCGAAGTAGACTTTCTGTTTGTTATAATTTCACACCAGGTTTCCATTCTTTTTAATTTCTGTCCAAATTGTGGAAGTATTGGCTCAAGAGTCTCTTTAAAAAGGGAATAACAGCCTTATGCATTTACACCATCCCCTTTGGGGGGTTCCCCTTTCCTCCCGCACATGCTTTTTGATGCCTCTTGTTATTTTGGTACTAGAAACTCTTTTTTTTATTTTTATCTTCCTGAAGTTTTTTTTGCTCGGACTCGACAATAGGTTAAACAATGTGCTACATCAATGTGTGTATAGAGCTTTATGATACTTATTTCCGAAATAACCAGATTGCAATTTCTCATTCGGAATTCCGCCTCTCATGGAAGAAGGTCTTCTCATTATATCCTTGGCCTCCTTAATTTTCGAATTTTAAACCACAGTAGCCGAGTTTCTCCAAAATTTACTTTTGCCAAGCTTTCACTGAGAACTATTCATATAACGAACAAATGATTAAAAATTCCTTTCTCTTAAAGTAAAGGAAAGTCATCAACCTGCCATCATGCCACGCAATCGCGTAACCTTACACAAGTGAGAACTGTCGTTTGGGAATATCCGTTGTTTCATCAGTTAATACTGAAAAAAAATTGTTTTTATTAACTTCTTCCACTATTTTCTTTTGTATAAGCTGACTAAATGACTGTATGGTTTCATTCTGTATCATCGGACTCGTATACATTGAAATTTTGGACGATAGAAGTAAGAAGGCTCTAACATTTCCGTGGTCACCTCCAATTGCCTCGAAGCCTAAGAAAGGCTCTAAAATTATCGCGTCATTTGTGCAGCTGGAGTTGATAATATTCAATTTACGCCCCAGAGTCACTGATGCCCGCTTATGGCAAGATTCGCTTGCTTTGGCATACAATATGAGATGTTTCAATTAATTATTGGTACAAGTTTTTCTCTATTTTCCTTCACATTTTTCTTATTTTGAGTGTCCAGTTGTTTGTCTATGCTTTCGATTTTTTTCTGAATAAGAGCTTCAATATTATCTTCGGCTGTAACTGCGC
>JABUQX010069910.1:42500-55397 GCA_015478945.1 Trachelipus rathkii | reverse complement strand
TACATTTAAGCCTGTATGGTGAATCGGCATATGCGTCCTTTATATATATATATATATATATATATATATATATATATATATATATATATATATATATATATATATATATATATATATAATTGTATTGGTTAGAGGCACACAAACATACGTACATACGTACATACATATATACATACATACATACATACATAATACATAATACATACATACATACATACATACAACTACTATATATATATATATATATATATTTATATAAATATCTTATTATTATTATTATATATATTTTATTTTCTTTATATATATATATATATATATATATATATATATATATCAAACCACCCGCCCCTTCACCCCCACCCTACCCCATCCTTCCATGATCTATAGCTTCAGCGATCTATTGATTCAAGTCATATTTTGAGTATCATTTTGGGTAAACATAAAAATAAGTTCTTTATATACTAACCAACGATTATATGCTAACGTAACAAGTTTTTACATCAATAAAGCTAACATATCACAACCTGAACTAAGAATATAGTATACAACGACAAACCTAACATACCTTACGCTCAACTAAACAGCCAACATTATCAAAGTTCCATACACAGCAGTAAGTAACTAACATTACATACACAACGTAACCTGTTCACACTTTTCAAACGCATCTGTAACATATCATAGGTATTTTACCTTAACATAGTAATATAATAAAAATTTATCATAACCTCACCTAATTATATACTAACCAGCGAATATATGCTGACGCAACAAGTTTTAACATTAATAAAGCTAACATAGCATAACCTGAACTAAGAATATAATGTACAAAGCCAAACCTAACACAGACTGAGAAAGAGACATAGGTGGTACAGGCACCGGTGCGGTGCTGAGTTAGTAAACATTAGCTTAGCCTCAGACTGACATTTCTATTTTCAAATCTCGTTTTCTTTTTATAAACGGCAACGAATATAGTTTGTCCTATTTTATTTTATAAGTTTCATTTTACATTTACTTTTTTGTTTATTATTTTTTTATTTTTTTTTTTTTTTTTTTTTTTTTTTTTTTTTTTTTTTTTTTAACTTTTTTTAATTTTCATGTTTATAACTTAAAATTTTTGGTTTTTATTTTTTATTTTATACATTTTTGTTTTTACTAAATTTTTTAAACTTTTCATGTTTATAACTTAAAAAATTTGCATTTTTACATACCCTAAATCAGTAAATCAGTAAATCAACCACCAGCCCCCCTACCCTCCCCACCCTCCTGCCCTTCCATGATCTATTGATCTATTGATCTATTGATCTATTGATCTATCGATCTATTGATTCAAGTCATATTTTGTATAACATAACAAAAACTTTTATTTATTTTGTTTTATTTTCTTTAAACTTTCGGTGTTAACTAAAATTTCTTTCATTTTATGTTTATAACGTAAAAAATTTGCATTTTTACATACCTTAAAGCAGTAAATCAGTAAATCAGTAAATCAGTTAATCAAATGCCCTCCTACCCTTCCATGATCTATTTGATCTATTGATCTATTGATTCAAGTCATTACGAGTATCATTTTGAGGGAATCATAACATAAAAATAAAGTTCTTTATACACTGATCAACGAATATATGCTAACGTAGCAAAGTTTTCCTATTATTAAAGCTAACATAACATCACCTGAACTAAGAATATAATGTACAACAACAAACCTAGCATACCTTAAGCATGAATAATCAGCTAACATCAACAAAGTTCCACACTTAACAACAGTAAAGTAACTAACATAACATACAAAAACGTAACCTATTCACACTTTGTCAAATAATCCTAATAGATCAATGTTACCTACATTAACATTGTAATATTTAACAAAAATTTATCATAACCTTGTCTAATTATCATACAGACCTACGAATATATGCTAACGTAACAAATTTTTTACATTAATAAAGCTAACATAACATAACCTGAACTTAGAATATAATGTACAACGACAAATCTAACATACCGCACACACACACACACACACACACACACACACACACACACACACACACACACACACACACACACACACACACACACACACACACACACACACACACACACAATAATTATAGACACTTTACTTAATACATTAGCCTGGCAATCATCGTACTAACTTACTGATCACATGACTGCTATTTCTACGATGTCAAGCAAATGTGTAACATTTTCTAAACCTTGTTGGAAGACATTTACATTTTCACATGTTTAATATAAACATTTCGTTTTGTTATGTATTTTCTTTTACGTTTCTATTATTCTTTATATTGATATTTTTTTAAAAAGTTAGTTATTTATTTATTTATTTTAGTTTTATTTATTTTTATTTTATTTATTTAAAATAATCTATGTATTTTTTAAAAACTTTTATTTATTTTTGCTTTTTCTGTTTAAAACATTTTGTTTTTACTAAAATTTATTTCATTTTATGTTTATAACTTAAAAATTTTGCATTTTTACATACCCTAAAGCAGTAAACAGTAATTCAGTAGATCAAACCACCTACTTCCCACCCTCCACCCTTCCATGATCTATTGATCGATTAAGTCATTTCGAGTATCATTTTGAGGAAAACAACATAAAAATAATTGGTTAATTATAATACTGATCAACGAATATACGCTAGCACGTTTTTATATTAATAAAGCTAACATAACATCACCTGAACTAAGAATATAATGTATAACGTCGAAATTTGAGATACTCTAAGCATGAATAATCAGCGACGTCAACAAAATTGACTTAACAACAGTAGCAACAAACATAGCATAACGTGCACCTAATACTTAGTAAGACATCTTCTAACATATCATCAAATAATTTTACATTAACATTGCAATATTTAACAAAATTTATCATAACCTTGTCTACTATCATACAGACCTACGGAATAAATGCTAACGTAACAAATTTTCACATTAATAAAGCTAACATAAAATAACCTGAATTAGGAATATAATGTACAACGACAAACCTAACATTCCTCACGTATGAATAAATCTGCTAACATTCACAAAGTTCGATACTTATCAAAGGTGAAGTAGCTAACAACACATACAAAACTCAATGTATCCCAACTTTTCCAACATACCAGCAACAGCTAAAGCAGTATTATCTAACAAAATCCCTTAACAAAATGACCAATCTATCAAAGATACCTACATCTTGAACTATGAATTTACACTACCTTTATCAGGTCGTATATAATGCGGTCATCGTTTGAACCGCGAATAACGTGGATCTAGCAAATTCGTCAAACATTGCGTGCCACCTATCGATCATACAGATCAACAAATAAAAGTTAACATAGAACTAATTTTTTAATATTTTTAATTCGAATAATACGTTTTGATTAAAGTTTCATTTTACATTTGTGTTTACTTTATTTATTTTTTGTTTATTTATTTTTACTTTATTTATTTAAAATAATATATATAATTGTTAAACTTTTCACTTATTTCAAATTCTATTCTGCTTTAAAACATCTTGCTTTTTAACTAGTTCTTATTCTCATTTTATCTATAACTTAAATTTTTACATTCCTAGTAGTAAACAGTTAACAAATCACTATCACCTTTCCTATCTTCCATGATCTACTGACCATTGACGTTGATTCGTCATATTTCTTTATTAATTTACTATGTTTTTTACATAGCTCTCTAAAACAGTAATCTGTTAATCAAATTCACTATTCATCAGCATATATATATTATATATAGCTACATATATATATTACTATGTATACATAGATATATGTTTTTATATATTATTATATTATTATACATATATATGTTATATATATATAAGAACAAGTAAGAACTTAACATATCACACGAATGCGGTTGGTACAATGTTCCCATTTCAACCGCGCGCACATGAGTTAAAACTTTGATATTTGATTCTGATGATTTCTTTTTTTCAGTTCATATCTCTAAATATTAATGTCAATTTTACATTAACACAAATATTAACTAAACAAAATATATTCACCTAATACTCCCACTGACATGCAGTACTATTAACAAGGTACTGTACTTGAAGTTTCAACTATCATCCTGAAAAGTCAGTATAATCCCACCCTACTATACACAACCGATCAATATATTACTACATATATTTATTATTATTATTATTATTATTATTATTATTATTATTATTATTATTATTATTATTATTATTATTATTATTATTATTATTATTATTATTATTTATTATTATTATTATTCTTATTATTATTATTATAATTATTTTTTTTATTGTATTATTATATTCAATAAAGACCATCGATCACCAATAACGTGTGTCATATCGTTTGCATGCCTGATCAGCGATTACGGTAAATGCTCTCTGCTTCCGACACCTGAACGATGCTGCCTTTAACAAAGAACAATGGTTCGGTTAACATCTGTTGACCTCCTTGCAGGGCGGGATACAAAGAACGTGAGAAACGCCATTCAAAAAGCTGCAGAAAGATTTGAAGGGGGAATAAACAGTTAACGGGCAACAATTACATGACTGCCGTTTGTTCTAACAAAGACATGAAAGCGATTCAACATTTCCCGTTGTCCTTGACAGGGTGGATACAGTTAACGTGAGAAACAACCCATTGTGCTGCGTGAAAGATAATTAGTTTTGCCGGGGATAAACAAAGGACGGGCATCAATTACATGAACATCTGCCGCTTTGCTCTAACAAAGGTATGAATGCATTCAACACCGATATTTAGCGTACTGCTTATGCATAAAACACATGTACGCAAACATGCACACACAAGCCTTTCAAACACACAAAAAAAATACACACATACCCGCTCATACATACACCCCAAAATATATATATATATATATATATATATATATATATATATATATATATATATATATATATATATATATATATATATATATATATATATATATATATATATATATTTTTTTATTATAGATATATATATATATATATATATATATATATATATATATATATATATATTTTTGAAGAGTTAGTAAATATTGATTTAATAACAAGATATATTTTTATATTTTGTAAGATATTAATATAAAGATCTTCACGTTGTTAACTTTAATATTATTTTTGTTTTTCCGATTATTTTTTCTTTCACATTTTTTAATATAAACATTTCGTTTTCTTATTATTTTCTTTTAAGTTTTTATTATTCTTCTTTATATTTATATTTTGTTAAAAGTTATTTATTTATTTTAATTTTATTTATTTTTATTTTATGTTCCCTAGCACAGCAAGACACCTCGGCCGCTAACCCCGAGAGACTACATCCAACGCCCATGTCGAGCGTTAGAACCTTAGCGCTTAACGTCTCAGCGTTTTCATGCCTTTACGTCTCCACAGCTTTCGGGTGTATAACAATTAGATCGCGAGTGACCCGCCGCATCCTTCTTGGTGGACAGATATATATATACTCCTGATAATCTAACGATATACGCAATATCTACAAACACATGTTGTTAAGACTGAAAACGAATCTTAACAAAACAAAACATGATAACAGGTAAGAACAAAAACCTAAAGAAATATATTTTAATCTGAAACATATTGTTTCAGGGAGACTTTTTGAGTTGATAAGGAGGGAAATGCTTGCCTTTCTTGTGATTGGATAGATTTAACGTATCTCCTTTTAGCTTATCCTGTGACTGGTTGAAATATTCCTCATCTGCATTAGACATATCCTGTGATTGGTTGAATATTCTTTATCCCTTGAACGTGTATTCATGTGATTGGATGAAATTTATCATATCTCTTTTAAGCTGTATTTGAACAGGAATGTTATATTAACTTATAGGTATAAACTCATTTTAAAACCATAGTTGCTTTAGCTGTTATACGTTGAACAAGTTCTGTGCTCTATCTTAAAAGTGTTTTATTTTCATCAAGTATATTTCGTTGTGTATATCATGACCCATCTTAACAGATATACCTCTATACAAGATATTGTACAATGGGAAATCAAGATCCCAAGGAGCGGAGTTTCATTCTTATATAAAAGAAACCCTAACGGGTCTGAATTTTTCACGTGTATTAATCAATCTGTATACCATAGTAACAAACGGATTTTTATGAGTACTGATGAGATACTCTGTATATGCCACCACGCTGCAGAATGGGTCAAGGAGTACTCTAAGTCTACCGAATTTTTTGATTCACCGGAAATTATTATTAGTCAGGGCGAGGAAACCAAGACCAATCACCTTACTCTCTCTTATTCTAAGGGTATAATTTCACTTTCACATAGAATAGAGGTTCGCGTATGGAAGAGGCGTAAGGAACCAGGTGTATTTGAACCTACGGCTCGTAAAATCTATATTTCTAGATTACCACAGATAAAATATATGGCAGAGGTACGCAAGAGGGTATTATTGCAAATGAAGAAGACTGAAATACTGGGTAATTACGTAACTGTAGCTCATTCTATGTTATACCAGGAATATTGTGCGTTTAAGAAAAATCTAACTGATGATGCTGAAACTATCATTGAAAACTTCTTAAAATCTATGAACGTGCAGAAATTCATCTATCTATTTAGAAAACAATGGAGCGAAAGTATTTACGCTGCTGATCCTGACAGTAAACATACTATGATATCTGAGAGAGAACTTTTTACATATGTGCTATCGGATGGTATTGAAGAGATAAGAAACTATCTGAGGAACAACAACGCAAATGATAAGCATATTTGTAAAGACTTAGAATGTTTAAATTTGAAATATTCATAAAGCTCCATGATAGGTTGATTAGTTTTATATATATATATATATATATATATATATTTATATATATATATATATATATATGAAAGAGAGAAGAGAGATATATATATATATATATATATATATATATATATATATATATATATATATATATATATATATATATATATATATATATATATATAATTACCTTGTAATATATTTATATTTAATAATCTTGTTATAATATTTAATGTTAAAATATGTATGTCAGTGATTATTTAGTTTCTAATTATGTAATAAAGGAATTAAAATGAACAAGTTGCTTTTACTGACTTAAAACTTATTTCCTTATATATATATATATGTGTATATTGAAAAGTATATATTTTTATATATATATATATATATATATATATATATATATATATATATATATATATATATATCTGTCCACCAAGAAGGATGCGGCGGGTCACTCGCGATCTAATTGTTATACACCCGAAAGCTGTGGAGACGTAAAGGCATGAAAACGCTGAGACGTTAAGCGCTAAGGTTCTAACGCTCGACATGGGCGTTGGATGTAGTCTCTCGGGGTTAGCGGCCGAGGTGTCTTGCTGTGCTAGGGAACATAAAATAAAAATAAATAAAATTAAAATAAATAAATAACTTTTAACAAAATATAAATATAAAGAAGAATAATAAAAACTTAAAAGAAAATAATAAGAAAACGAAATGTTTATATTAAAAATGTGAAAGAAAAAATAATCGGAAAAACAAAAATAATATTAAAGTTAACAACGTGAAGATCTTTATATTAATATCTTACAAATTGATAAAATATATCTTATTATAAAAAAATATATATAAATATATATAATATATATATATATATATATATATATATATATATATATATATATATATATATATATATATATATATATATATATATATATATATATATATATATATATATATATATATATATATATATATATATATATATATATATATTAGGGTGTATGTATGTATGTGTGTGTGTGTGTATGTGTGTATGTGTGCATGTGTTTGCGTACATGTTTATACGCATAGCAATTTACCCTTCATGTAAGTTGTTGAATCGCATTCATACCATTGTTAGAACAAAGCAACAGATGTTCATGTAATTGATACCCGTTCTTTGTTTATTCCCCTTCAAAACTAATTATCTTTTTCACACGCTTTTGAATGGGTTGTTTCTCACGTTCTTTGTATCCACCCTCTCAAGAGGATAACAGATGTTGTAACCGAATTCATATCATTGTCAGAACAAAGCAACAGATGCTCATGTAATTGATACCCGTTCTTTGTTTATTCCCCTTCAAAACTAATTATCTTTTTCACACGCCTTTGAATGACTTGTTTCTCACGTTCTTTGTATCCACCCTCTCAAGAGGATAACAGATGTTGTAACCGAACCCTTTGTTCTTTGTTAAAGATTGCGTAATGTTTAGGTGTCAGGTAGAGAGCATTTTACCAGCCAATGTTTTAGTTGTGAACATGCAAGCGATATGGTCGCACACGTTATTGGTGTCGTGAGATCTTTGTGGAATAATAATAATAATAATAATAATAATAATAATAATAATAATAATAATAATAAATAATAATAATAATAATAATAATAATAATAATAATAATAATAATAATAATAATAATAATAATAATAATAATAATAATAATAATAATAATAATAATATATTGATCGGTTGTGTATAGTAAAGATTGAGATTGCTACTTTGACTTCAGTTGGTAAGTTGAAACTTCTAATTTTAGTTACCTTGTTAATGAATGCTGCATGTCAGTTAGGTTAGGTTGAGATATATTTTTTGTTTAGTTCTCAATATTACAAGTTAATGTAAATTGACATTAATATTTTAGAGATATGTTTGAAAAAGTGTGAATAGGATAAGTTTTGCTCCAATGTTAGCTACTTACTGTAGTTAAGTAAGGAACTTTATTATTATTAACCGTTTATTGTTTTGAAAGTTTAGTTAAGTTGTTATTATTTTAAATATATATATATATATATATATATATATATATATATATATATATATATATATATATATATATAAAGAGAGATATAGAAAGATAAGTTGTTATATATATATATATATATATATATATATATATATATATATATATATATATATATATATATATATATATACTGATGGATAGGAGGGTGGATGGGTGGTTTGATTAACAGATTTACTGTTTTAGGGTATGTAAACATAGTATGTTAACAAAATATGACTTGAATCAATAGATCAGTAGATCAATAGATCATGGAAGGGTAGGAAGGTGGTGGGGTGGTTTGATTAACTGATTTAATGCTTTAGTAAAAATTTAAGTTATAGATATAAAATGAAATAAATTTTAGTTAAAACAAAATGTTTTAAACAGAATAAGACAAATAAATAAAAGTTTTTAAACAAATATATAGATTATTTTAAATAAATAAAAATAAAAATAAATATACTAAAATAAATTAAGTACAAAGTATAAATGTAAAATGAAACTTATAAAATAAAGTTTGAAAAATAAATTTAAATAAGTAAAATAAAAAAGTTTATGTTAGCGTTTATTCGTTGATCTATGATCGATAGGTTATTTTATAATGTTTGACTGAGAATTTTGCTAAGGTCCACGTTTATTCATAGTTCAAAATGATGTTATATTTGATATGGAAGGTGGTGGGTGGTTTGATTAACTGATTTACTGCTTTAGGGAATGTAAAAATTTAAGTTATAGATATAAAATGAAATAAATTTTAGTTAAAACAAAATGTTTTAAACATTAAAAAAAGATATAAAAGTTTTTAAACAAATATATAGATTATTTTAAATAAATAAAAATAAAAATAAATAAAACTAAAATAAATTAAGTACAAAGTATAAATGTAAAATGAAACTTATAAAATAAAGTTTGAAAAATAAATTTAAATAAGTAAAATAAAAAAGTTTCTATGTTAGCGTTTATTCGTTGATCTGTATGATCGATAGGTTATTTTATAATGTTTGACTGAGAATTTTGCTAATGTCCACGTTTATTCATAGTTCAAAATGATGTTATATTTGATATGAGTTGCATTTTGATAAAGGTAGTGTCAATTCATAGTTCAAGATGTAGGTATCTTTGATAGATTGGTCATTTTGTTAAGGGATTTTGTTAGATAATACTGCTTTAGCTGTTGCTGGTATGTTGGAAAAGTTGGGATACATTGAGTTTTGTATGTGTTGTTAGCTACTTCACCTTTGATAAGTATCGAACTTTGTGAATGTTAGCAGATTATTCATACGTGAGGTATGTTAGGTTTGTCGTTGTACATTATATTCTAAGTTCAGGTAATGTTATGTTAGCTTTATTAATGTGAAAATTTGTTACGTTAGCATTTATTCGTAGGTCTGTATGATAATTAGACAAGGTTATGATAAATTTTGTTAAATATTACAATGTTAATGTAAAATTAACATTGATATGTTAGAGATGTGCTTGCCTAAGTGTGAATAGGTTACTTTTTTTTTTTTTTTTGTTTTGTTATGTTTGTTGTTACTTTACTGTTGTTAAGTGTGGAACTTTGTTGATGTTAGCTGATTATTCATGCTTAAGGTATGCTAGGTTTGTTGTTGTACATTATATTCTTAGTTCAGGTGATGTTATGTTAGCTTTATTAATGGGAAAACTTTGCTACGTTAGCATATATTCGTTGATCAGTGTATAAAGAACTTTATTTTTTATGTTGTTTTCCTCAAAATGATACTCGAAATGACTTGAATCAATAGATCAATAACTCAATAGATCATGGAAGGGTAGGAGGGTGGGGTAGGTGGTTTGATCTACTGAATTACTGTTTTACTGCTTTAGGGTATGTAAAAACGCAAAATTTTTAAGTTATAAACATAAAATGAAATAAATTTTAGTAAAAACAAAATGTTTTAAACAGAAAAAGCAAAAATAAATAAAAGTTTTTAAAAAATACATAGATTATTTTAAATAAATAAAATAAAAATAAATAAAACTAAAATAAATAAATAAATAACTAACTTTTAACAAAATATAAATATAAAGAATAATAGAAACGTAAAAGAAAATACATAACAAAACGAAATGTTTATATTAAACATGTGAAAAATGTAAATGTCTTCCAACAAGGTTTAGAAAATGTTACACATTTGCTTGACATCGTAGAAATAGCAGTCATGTGATCAGTAAGTTAGTACGATGATTGCCAGGCTAATGTATTAAGTAAAGTGTCTATAATTATTGTGTGTGTGTGTGTGTGTGTGTGTGTGTGTGTGTGTGTGTGTGTGTGTGTGTGTGTGTGTGTGTGTGTGTGTGTGTGTGTGTGTGTGTGTGCGGTGTGTTATAGGTTTGTCGTTGTACATTATATTCTAAGTTCAGGTGATGTTATGTTAGCTTTATTAATGTAAAAAATTTGTTACGTTAGCATATATTCGTAGGTCTGTATGATAATTAGACAAGGTTATGATAAATTTTTGTTACATATTACAATGTTAATGTAAAATTAACATTGATCTGTTAGAGTTATGCTTGACAAAGTGTGAATAGGTTACGTTTTTGTATGTTATGTTAGTTACTTTACTGTTGTTAAGTGTGGAACTTTGTTGATGTTAGATGATTATTCATGCTTAAGGATGCTAGGTTTGTTGTTAAAAATATTATATTCTTTTAGTTCAGTGATGTTATGTTAGCTTTAATAATAGGAAAACTTTGCTACGTTAGCATATATTCGTTGATCAGTGTATAAAGAACTTTATTTTTATGTTATGATTCCCTCAAAATGATACTCGTAATGACTTGAATCAATAGATCAATAGATCAAATAGATCATGGAAGGGTAGGAGGGCATTTGATTAACTGATTTACTGATTTACTGATTTACTGCTTTAAGGTATGTAAAAATGCAAATTTTTTACGTTATAAACATAAAATGAAAGAAATTTTTATTAAAAACAAAAAGTTTAAAGAAATAAAACAAAATAAATAAAAGTTTTTGTTATGTTATACAAAATATGACTTGAATCAATAGATCGATAGATCAATAGATCAATAGATCAATAGATCAATAGATCATGGAAGGGCAGGAGGGTGGGAGGGTAGGGGGGCTGGTGGTTGATTTACTGATTTACTGATTTAGGGTATGTAAAAATGCAAATTTTTTAAGTTATAAACATGAAAAGTTTAAATTTTTTTAGTAAAAACAAAAATGTATAAAATAAAAAAAAAAAACCAAAAAATTTTTAAGTTATAAACATGAAAATTAAAAATTTAAAATAAAAAAAAAAAAAAAAAAAATAATAAACAAAAAGAGTAAATGTAAAATGAAACTTATAAAATAAAATAGGACAAACTATATTCGTTGCCGTTTATAAAAAGAAAACGAGATTTGAAAATAGAAATGTCAGTCTGAGGCTAAGCTAATGTTTACTAACTCAGCACCGCACCGGTTCCAGCACCGGTGCCTGTACCACCTATGTCTCTTTCTCAGTCTGTGTTAGGTTTGGCTTTGTACATTTTATTCTTAGTTCAGGTTATGCTATGTTAGCTTTATTAATGTTAAAACTTGTTGCGTCAGCATATATTCGCTGGTTAGTATGATAATTAGGTGAGGTTATGATAAATTTTTGTTAAATATTACTATGTTAAGGTAAAATACCTATGATATGTTACAGATGCGTTTGAAAAAGTGTGAACAGGTTACGTTGTGTATGTAATGTTAGTTACTTACTGCTGTTAAGTATGGAACTTTGATAATGTTGGCTGTTTAGTTGAGCGTAAGGTATGTTAGGTTTGTCGTTGTATACTATATTCTTAGTTCAGGTTGTGATATGTTAGCTTTATTGATGTAAAAACTTGTTACGTTAGCATATAATCGTTGGTTAGTATATAAAGAACTTATTTTTATGTTTACCCAAAATGATACTCAAAATATGACTTGAATCAATAGATCGCTGAAGCTATAGATCATGGAAGGATGGGGTAGGGTGGGGGTGAAGGGGCGGGTGGTTTGATATATATATATATATATATATATATATATATATATATATATATATATATATAT
>JABUQX010069910.1:30000-35000 GCA_015478945.1 Trachelipus rathkii | reverse complement strand
TGACCGTCGGGAAACAGTACATCGCATTCCATTACAATGTAAACGAAAGTTTCAATGATTCTATCACTGAACATGTTAGCTCCCGATGTAAGTAATATGCAGATTTTTTTTCTTGCATTGTTTCTAAATTTTCATTACAAATATCATTATTTAAAATTGTACTCAAAAATATAATATTATATACATATACATACATATTATATTACATTATATTATATTAGTTATATAGTGAGAGATATATATACATATATTATTATTATTATTATATTATTATATATTATTATTTATATATTATATTTTGTTAGTGTTATTACATATTATTATTCTTGCATATCTATACATATAATAATATATATATTATTATATATTATTATATTATTATTATTATTACATATATTATATATATATTATTATATTATTATTATTATTATTATTATAGTAACATATATATATATATATTATTATACATATTATTATTATTATTATTATTATTATTATATATATATATTATATATATATATATATATATATATATATATATATATATATATATATATACAGTAATGGCGGAATTATGAATTTTTCAAAAGTTGACATTTTTCTGCAAAAAAACGTCAATTAAACCAACTTTTTTGGATTGCAAATGGATTTATTTTAATAGTTTTTTAAGTTTGGAACATTAATTAATAAGTAGTGTATCCACCCTTAGCAGCCATAAGTGTTTTACCGTGTCTTGGCATACCGTTGATAAATTTTTGCACATTTCCTGAATTCTCTCAGAGTGGAACCAAACTTTAATAAAGCGGCAAACGAGTTCCTGTTTTGTCATAATGGGCTCCTTGAGTATTTTATCTTTTCATATACCAAATAAACTTTTAATGGGAATTATGTCTGGAGAATTTCCAGCCCATGGGAGCACCTGAACGCCATTTTCTGTGCACCATTTCTTCACCGATTTTGCAGTATGGCATGGAGCAGAGTCTTGTTGAAATATCCAAGGACTTTCACCATACCATTCCCTTATTTGAGGTAACAAACGACCTTTAAGTACCTCTATGTACTTAAATTGGTCCATGGTTCCATCAACAATGTGTAAACGGCTTGTCCCATGCACCATTACCTCCCCACACCATGATTTTTGTTGGAAATTTTATTGTTTTCACAAAATCCTTGGAGTAACACATCTCACCTTCACAAAACACATAGATAACTTAACTTCATCAGCAAACAGGAAACTGAACATACTAAGAACTATCGCTGGCACTGACATCACAAACAACAAACAGATATCCACCACCATATACAAACAATTTATTCGTCCGACACTAAACTACGCCTCTCCAACCTGGCACCCACTACTGACCAAAAACAACATAAAAAAACTACAAACACACAAAAAACAACATAAAAATTATAAAAACAAAACAAAACCTTTAGAATTATAACTGGATCCACATCAACACTTGCACAAAGAAACAAATATACTTCCCAAAGAGATACAACCTGAGATGCATGTCATACTGCCCTCTCCAATCCTATCCACCATAGACTTAAACAACCTCCTTCTTCACCTGCACTACTCTACAAACAAATTCTGAACAACATCCCACCACCACAAAACAACACATCTTACACTAAACAAATCCACACACTACTAACTGGAAACTATCTAAGAAACAGACCACCAAACAGTATACTAAACGAACAACCACCAGAAATAGCACCTAAATTCAACTCAGTCATCTCTGACCAAACTAAGATGCAGCCACCACCCAAACTTGCAATATTATAAACACAGATTCAAACTCAATCAAACCACTACAAATATCTGCCCAAACTGTAACTGGGTCCCGGAAACTATATCCCATTTTCTTCTTACCTGTCATTCAAACTTTCTACCCAGAGTAATCTTTAACATCTCAGCCCTGGATGATCTGTGGAGGAGACCGGTCGCGGCGGCGGGGTATCTGGAAGCAGTGTGGCCGCTCTGAAGACAGGGTGGTCAGGGGGTGAGAAAGTATGAGAAAGTAAGTAAGTATATATATATATATATATATATATATATATATATATATATATATATATATATATATATATATAATATATATATATATATATATATATATATATATATATACTTAAATATATATATATACATATATATATATATATTATTCAAAATTAATTTGTTCAGGCGAATGCGGGAATGCTCTCTTATACCATAAAGATTACGAAACATCAATTGCTTCTTATGTTTACGAAAGCAAGACGAAAACTTGTAATGAATCATTAATTTGACATGTAGATGTAATAATGTAAGTATTGATAATATATATATATATATACATATATTTATAAATATATATATATATATATATATATATTGTTATTATTATTTAGATATATATATATATATATATATTATATATATAGTTATTATATATATATATATTATATATATATATATATATATATATATATATATATATAACTAAAACCTTGACTTGGTAAACTATTTCTTCTGTGCCTTTCAACTTCGATTTCCCCTTCCTGGTGGAAACGTTTGCCAATTCAGTCTATACCGAAGAAAGAGAACCCATATCAACCCTCAAACTATCTCTATCGCTATCGCTATTGACATTTTGGAAAAATGTCAATTTTTGAAGTCTCATGTCTGATCGATTTATGGCTTGGTAAGAAATGCTCTACATGTAATCTTCATTCGGACCTATAACCGAATAAATGGTCGACACGAAAATGGGTAGACATTTGTAAAGAAAAAAAAAACTCTGGTTATTTAGAGTTTCTCTAACGAATCCAACTTAACTTAACTTAACTTAACTTAACTTAACTTAACTTAACTTAACTTAACTTAACTTAACTTAACTTAACTTAACTTAACTTAACTTAACTTAACTTTGCTTAACCTAACTTAGCCTAACCTAACCTAACCAAACCTAACCTAACCTAATCTAACCTAACCTAACCTAACCTAACCTAACCTAACCTAACCTAACCTAACCTAACCTAACCTAACCTAACCTAACCTAACCTAACCTAACCTAACCTAACCTAACCTAAATTAACCTAACCTAACCTAACCTATCTTAAGACTTGCGGCGGGCTGTACAGGAATTTTTTTTGATGTTGTGTCGACCCATTTTCCTGTCGACCATTTGGGATAGTCCCCCTTCATTCTCCTCTTTCTGATTCTTTGTAATCTGTCCTTCGATATTTCGGGGAATCCTTTACGGTGGCGCTTGATATATATTGAAAGTCTTTGATATAGCCTGGCACAAAGCTTTGATTTCTAAGTTTCCCCCTTGCGGTATCTCTATCTATCTCTGTGACCTAGATTCTGATTTTCTTTCCGGTCGTTCTGTAGCAGCTGTTGCAGGTGGTTATCGGTTCATCCTTTAAAACTATAAATATTGGTGTACCTCAAGGTTCTGTCCTATTTCCAAAACTCTTTCTACTCTTCACTAATGACCTAATGTTCTATCAAAGGGAAATAATGATTGGGAGAGTTCCTTCTTTTGATGTTTGTTCCATCAAATGGAAATGATTGAGGGAGTTCCTTCTTTTGATGTTTGTTCCATTAAATGGAAATGATTGGGAGAGTTCTTTCTTTTGATCTTTTTTCCATCAAATTTTTACCAGAATTAAAGCAAAGAAGTGATTTATAAGCTGTTTTTATTTTGGTGCAGTTTTTGTTGCGCAAAAAACAAGTTAAATTAAAAAAAAATATTAAAAAAAAATACCTGTGGCATCTCCAGTCTTGTATACAGCCTCCTTTGACGAGAAGAGAGCTTATGCGATGCCTTTTCTTTGCACAATCTTATTCATTCTCTCTCCAGCTCTGTGACCCTAGGCTTAGTCGCTATGCTCAATCTTTCACGTAATATACTTAGGGTTGGCCAATCATCGGAATTTTGCGCACCACACGGCGCCAAAAGTTATTTTTTACGCACCGCACCTCTATATTTCAATGTGCACCACGCTCCGCATCGCACCATACAGCACCACATCATGACACTGAAATTGTGTGCCGCTCCTGACCGCACCGCACCGCACCAAAATGAGCGCACCACTCATAGCACCACTCCCGGTACGTTGAATAACCCTAGTGTTTTTCCCACTTTTTTTGAATAGTACTCCTTCACAAGCCTTGTATCGGGTCTCGGATTGGACGAGCAATTGAATTTTGGGCACCGCACCGCTCCGCACCGCATTGCACCGTACAATGCAACGCAGCAGGACACTGGAATTGTATACCGTACCGTACCGCATCGCACCGTACCGATCCATAATAAGCGCAAAACGTACCGCACCTGGCACGTCGACTAACCCTAATCGGGTCATTTTATTATTATTTCAATATTAATAAATTGAATCAATTAATAAAAATCAATATTGTTTATATTTTATGCTCAAGTATTTTAATTATTATTATTATTATTATTATTATTATTATTATTATTATTATTATTATTATTATTATTATTATTATTATTATTATTATTATTATTATTATTATTATTATTATTATTATTATTATTATTATTATTATTATTATTATTATTATTATTATTATTATTATTATTATTAACGATTTATTATTTATTATTTATTATTTATTATTATTATTATTATTATTATTATTATTATTATTATTATTATTATTATTATTATTATTATTATTATTATTATTATTATTATTATTATTATTATTATTATTATTATTATTATATTATTATTATTCTATATTATTATTATTATTATTATTATTATTATTCTATATTATTATTATTATTATTATTATTATTATTATTATTATTATTATTATTATTATTATTATTATTATTATTATTATTATTATTATTATTATTATTATTATTATTATTTTTATTATTATTATTATTATTATTATTATTATTATTATTATTATTATTATTATTATTATTATTATTATTATTATTATTATTATTATTATTATTATT
>JABUQX010069910.1:10000-25000 GCA_015478945.1 Trachelipus rathkii | reverse complement strand
AATATTTGAGATACATTGGATTCTTCTCAGGTATGAGTTTTATTTAACAACTTTGCAAGATTCAGATTTTTTTTTTGTAAATATAAGGATAGAAATTTATTCTAAAAAATTTGTTTTTCAATTACGGTACTTGGGTTAAATATTTGTGCATCCAAACTAAAATTTTGTAGTCATGAAATATTTACCACTCTTTGCATTTTATATATATATATATATATATATATATATATATATATATATATATATATATATATATATATATATATATATATATATATATATATATATATATATATATAGTACGGTAAATGTAGATAAATAGGTGATTATGTTTCGAATTGGTTATTAGGTATAAATATTTGAATATTCTGCACAGAACTTTTGACTACGAACTTTGAAGACCCAATGCATGACGCACGAGCATTTATCTACCAAAGTCTGCCTCCCCCCGTACTCCCTCCCCCTGTACTCTCTCCCTGTACTCCCCTCCCGTACTCTCCCCGACAGTGAGTGATTGTGAAATCTGAATAAAATTTTAAGCTTTTATTTACATTTACCACAACGCACGTCTTAGGTATTAATTATTTGTTGTTTATTATACATAAACATTAATATATATATATATATATATATATATATATATATATATATATATATATATTTATTGTGTATATATATATATTATTTTTATATATATTTATTTATATATATATATATATATATATATATATATATATATATATATATATATATATATTTATATATATATATATATATATATATATATATATATATATATATATATATATATATATATATATATATATATATATATATATATATATATATATATATATTTATATATATATATATATATAGTATATGCTAGGTTCGGCTGAAATTGTAACCATTGGCATTGGATATGATGATGATACAGGCAAACCCAAGTGGCATGATGGAACATTTTACGAAGACACTCCCTTGGCCAAGGACATGCAAATAATATTTGACAAAACCATTTCATCCTACTTACCAAAGCGTATTATTGCCTTCAAATCTGACGACACTGTTGTAATTAAAGAATATATTGACCAAGACGAAATAAGCTCGCCGTTTTGTCAGATCAACCCATTAAATAGAGAGTAGCAATAAGAATTAATTACTCTAGTTTTGGTCGAGTACAGTACAGCACTGCACCGGTTTTTATGGGCTAGCTCTGCCAATCATCATAATAATGTAACTTGATTACTTTTCAAATTTATACTACTAACTTTTTTCAATGATCATTGCTATACCATAAATACTAGTTGCTTTTTCTGCGTTCGAACTTTGACTCAAAATTGACGAATTATAACGTTAAAACGTTTTTGGAGTTAGAGCAAATGACGTCACATCAAAAATAATCTCTCATAATCGGAAAACAGACTATGAACTTTTATAACTTCCAAGCGTAGGCTATCTCAGTAAGCCTACCTTTTCTTTACGAATAAAATATGAACCTTTACTCTGAAAATGCTTTTGTATTTAAAATTTGTGATTGACAATGCACTCCAAGCTATGACGTCAGTCATAACATTATGATAAATTATTAATTCATAATTTCAATAAATGCTTATTAACACAACTAATATTTATACTACTATTGTTAATGGAATTACAATCCCTAATTGTATATTACTTAAAATTATAATTTTTAACTTTTGAATAAAATTAACTATAATCAATTTATCTATTTAAGAAATTGAAAGTTAAGAGAGAATAGTTCACATTCACAGACTGCTCTACTTTTAGCTATAGAGTGATGTAAATTTCCCCATTAGTAGCAAAGCACTTCACCAATGCTGGTGCTCTACCTCTTAGCTACAGGATGCACTAATTGTTTACTATGAAGTTTAATTGGAGTCAGATTTTGAGTCTGGAATCACAGGGAAACGGTAATTTTTTTTTTTTTATCGAAATCGGAATCAAATTTGAGTGTTTCTGGAACAAGAATTAGAATCGGAATCACGGTCAAGTTGGAAAACCTTCTCGGCAATTGGAAACAAGTCTGAAAATCAACGTTCATAAGTTGTTCGAATCGGAATCGGAATCGGATTTTTGAATCACGTGATTTTTAATAGTCGGATTCGGATTAGAAACGGAATCGAAGTGGGGAAATCTAAAATAGACGAAATTCGGATATGGAAATCCAAAATTGTCGGAATCAAAATCAGAACCGGATTCGGACATATAGTCGAAATCGAACCGGATTCGGATTCGGAAATCCAAAATTCCGGAATCTAAATTGCAATCGGAGCAGAAGCCGGATTATCTTCTAATCAATTAGACAACTCTTATATTTAAAATTATATTTACTTTTTTTTATTACAACAAAATTCTTATTCGAATAAAAATTTTAAAAAATTTGAAAAATAAATTAATTGAAAACTAGAATCTATTTATTATTCCTACATTACCACAATTCACCATTACTACGCCCTTTTCATTATTCAGCTTTATAATACCCCATTTTCTAAATTTATGCCCCTTTTTTAGTACTCACCTTTATTATAATCCTTTTTATTTTACTCTTGCGCCCTTTTTATTACCCTTACTACTCACATTTATTAAATCACATTTTACTTCCCATCTTTAATACACAACATTTTATTTCTCACTTTTATTACACTCTTTTTCACTGCAGACCTTTGTTACGCAAGATTTGATTACTCGCCTTTATTATACCCCTTTTCAATACTTAACTTTATTACACCTCTTTTTATTACCTACCTACCCATTATTCAAATCCCTTTTTATTACTAGCCTTTATTATACTCTTTTCAATTACCTACCTTTTTTTAAGCCTTCACATTACTCACCTTTATTACACCTCTTTTATTATTCATGCACCCCTTTTCAATACTCTCCATTATTACACTATTTTTTATTAATTTCTTTTATAACACCCCTTTTCATTACTCAAAATCCCTTTTATTACTCACCTTTTTACACAACATTTTTATTACTCACCTTTATTTCAACCCTTTTAGCTACTCGCCTTTATTGCTCTACTTTTTATTAATCTTTATAACACTTCTTTTCGTTACTCAAACCTCTTTTTAATACTTACCTTTATTACACCCCTTTTAATTACTTCAACCCCATTCAAGCACTCACACCCCTTTTAATTATTTACCTTTATTACGCACATTTCTGTTATCCACATTTATTAAGCATTCTTTTATTACTTACACCCCTTGTCCAACTGATCTGAAAATTAAATAAGTAAAGCTTACATGGATATGGAAGCACCATAAATATTTGTTTAATGACTTTCAAGTTATATTTATCTCTTGTTATTTTTAATATTAACAGGAAATTTAATATTTTTAACTAATTCTTAAATTCTGATGATTTTACAATTTGTAATAAAAGTTTAAAAATAATAATAATAAATAAAATAGAAATTTTGATTTTTAAAATGAAAACAAAGTATTAAAATGAATTTATTTCATCAATCAATTAAGAAAAATCATGTCAACAATTTTTCACATAACTTTAGTGAATTTTCCTAAAGACGGAATTGTAATTTATTAAACTTTGACTAAAGTAAACATTTAACTAGGAATATATTATATATATTCAATATATCTGAGTGGTAATTTTATTTTATTTTTCTTTATTAAAAGTTATTTGAAACCATATAGATGAAATATATATATATATATATTATATATTTGCATTAAACATTTTAAAAAAAAAAACAAAAAATAAAAAAAAAAATTTTGTCTTTGGGGAAAACCTCCAACTATTCCACAAGGTTGCTCAGAGGGAAAGGGGGCTCATTTAAAAAAAAACTGGGGGGGAAGGTATCTGGTTTTAGACTGCGGAGAATTTTTTTTTTTCCTTTTACTCAATTTTATTTTCAACCCTCCAAAAAGCCTACTTTTTCGCAAGGGGGGTCCTACAAATTCCCCCGGGGCACCCTTTGTAATGGAAGTTTATTTTTGCTTGTTATCTTTCATATCTGTGGGGGGAAAAGGGCTCTTGGTTTTATCAAACTTATTTTGGGGCTTTTGGAAAAAGGGGGGGACGGGGGGGGAGGGTACCGTACTTCTCGAAGTCAAAAAAAAAAAAAGCCAAAAAAAAGGGGCTCAAAAAATTTTTCTTGTACCTCTTATATTCAGTTTTCACTTGAACACCTCTATCCTTTGCGGGCGGGCGACACCCGCAGTATTGTCTTGCGTTTTTATAAACTTTATTTTTCCTCTTTTCTATACGGTTTTTATTTTAACCGCAGCCCGGGGGGACCAGGGTATTTGTTTAGAGGGAAACCTTACCCCCCACTCGCGTAATTACCCCACCCCACCTTTTTATTATTTATATAATTAGGGGCCCGGGCACCCTCGATAGCAACCCAAAGGGGTGCTTTTTTTGTTTTTGCTCTGAGGCGCCGACCCACCCCCACGAGTTTTGTTGTAAGGATATTTTTTGGTAAAACCCCTCCAGGGCTAAAGTTTATCGGGCTTTTTTGCGGCGTGCTTCCTTCTTTCCTGTTGGAAAAAAGGCACCCGCTTGGTTCTTGATTAAGGAAAATTTCTCCATCTTTTTTTCCCATTTTTTCTTTTTCTGTGGTATTCCTTTTTTTGTGCTGAAACTTGAAGACATCCTTCAGCCTGTATAAAAAAAAGGGAACCCTTTGAGCTAAGATTTTTTTCTGTTTGCTCAATTCTGGCCTAAATTTTATTTTGGCGGCTTTTTTAAGCAGGAGATTGAAAATATTTTTTTATTTTATGAGTTGGCCAAAAACCCCCACGCCCTTATCCCTTTAAATGATTAGGGGGGCTCTTTGGGCCATGGGCCCGAGTGGTCAAAGTTTGGACAGCTGTTTTTTATATAAATAATAATATATATTTATATTTATATATTACTATAATATTTATTAATATTTATAATATTAAACATTTATCTAGTATTATATTGAATACAATGAGATAATTAATATTTAAATAAATAATATAATATATATATAATTACTTTTATTATAATCTATATATAATTTTAAATATATAATTTTAAATTTTTCCAAAAGCTTTTTTTAACCTTTGTGCTGGCCATTTATTTTGCTAATCATAACAACAGGTTGTTACAAAACATTATAAAAGAAACAAATGATTATAAATACAATTACTCAAAACTTCCTTACCTATTGGGGGAAAAAAAAAAAAAAAAAAAAAAAAAAACTACATTGTTTTACAATTACCCAATAAAAAATTTTTTATTTTTAATCAATATCTATTTTTTATTTCTTTCTTTTTTTCCAAAAATCGCACTAGATTTTCATTATTAATCTCTTAAAATTATTTTTTTATATAAAAAAAAATTAATAAAAAAAACATTTTATTATCTATAAGATAAAATATTTTTTAATACAATAAAAAGACTTTGGATACCGTCGCTTTGACCATAAAATTGTCTATATTCTTGGTGAAAGTACTAAAGCCGTTGTCTATTTGCACACATCTGGGGAATTTTGTTGCATGTATTGTTCGAAATGTTCGGTTTTCTGACCCCAAAAAAAAATTATAAAGGGGGAAAAGGAATTCCCACCCCACAAATTGTTTTTTAATGAACCCTTCCTTAAACAGCGGAAAATCGGGGAAAAAAACCGATATTATTACGTTTTCCCATTTAATTCAAGGAAAAAACCCTTTTCAGAAAAAAAAAAACAACTAAAAAAAAAAAAAAACCACAAATTATTGGGTCTTTTACAAGAAGTACTGTTCAAAGAACAAAAAACACTTATCGAAACCAAAATTTTAGGTTCTCTATATTATTTTAAAAAATTTTGTTACCCCATAATTTATTAAAAGTTAATTTAAAAAAATTGAACTAAAAAAAAATTAACATAAAATAATCGAATAATAATAAAAAGAGTTATGCCATACTTTTATAATAAATTTTTCTAATATTTCATATTTACGTCCATAAAACTTTGTCTTTTTTTTTTACTTTTGTTCCCAGCTTTGCGTTTTTGGAAAAAACAAGGAGGGAAGTTTTGATGTATGGCAAAAAACAACCTGGTTCAAAGAAATAGATCAAGAAGGAAAAAGATTTATTTCCAAAATATTTAAAACAAAAAAAAAATTTCTTTTTTAGACTCAAAGTTAAAAAAAAAGATATTTTTTCAAGAAAGGTTGATTTAAACTTTAAAATAATAATAAGAAATTTTGCTAAAAAAGGAACCATCAGTTCTTTACAAGGTGAGGGGGGAAAACAAAAAATGGAAATTTCTTGAACATTGCAAATTCTTTTTTTCGGTTTTAATTTTTTTTGGCTTTTTAAGATTTTTTCTTCCTGTGGCAACTAAAAAAGGAACATTTTACTCTTTTTAAAAGCGATAGTGGCCAGTTTCCCATCATCCCTCACCGCCCCCAAATTCCTTTTTGGGGGTCCCCAACCAAAAAAAACCAAGGAGACCCAAAAAAAAAAAAAAGTAGTATATGGGAAAACAAACAAGGATATGTAAAGCTCATCTTCTCATTGGCTAAATTTTTTTGCAGAGGAAAAAAAAAAAAGAACCATAAATATTTTGTTTCTATACTTAAAATACTTAAATATTCTATCTCTTTTCTTTTAGAACTGTACTTCTTCGGGACTTCAAATTTATTTTTTTTTTTTTTATAAAATATCATCAAGGGAGAAGTTTTGTTAAAGGATTTAAAATATTTATGATTCAAATAATTGTTGGGAAAGTGTTTAAAATAATTTAAAATAATCTGCTTTGGACTTTTTTTTTTATTTTTTGGGCGCCATTTTTTAAGGCGCTAGGAAAATATAAAAAAATTTTTAGAGGAAATTATTATTTTTTAAATTTAACAATTTTTTTTGACAATCTCTGACTTGTTCTAATTTTGTTACGAAAAAACATTTTTTTTTTCTTTACACTTTTAAAAAAACTATTTTTTGGGCAAAACGGAGTTCACCTTATTTTAATTTAGTTCTTTTAAAAAAAAGATGTTTTAATTTTCAAATTGGAAGGGTTGGATCCCAAAGCGCCGAATATAACTTAACCGGCGTTTTTTTTCGCCCATTTTAAAAGCTTGGCGGGAAAGGATTTTAAAAAAAAGCCAATCCAAAAAAAACTCTTATTTCAAAAAAAACATCTGATATTGAATATCATTGACGGAAAAAAAACCTTTTTCTTAAAGGTAACATCTTAAGAAAATAGTTGATAAATTATTTGATTAATATTCAAATATAAAACCGATAATTTTTTAGCTAATATGGATTTTCTTACTTTAAAAAAGGAAAAGTTTTTCCAAAAATATTTTAATTTATTATTATATTTTAAACGAAAAGATTTGTTTCTGGTTAAATTGCCACTCAAACACTCTTTTCATTTTTTTTAGGGCCAAAACATGGGGGGGGGAAACTGCTAGTTCTAAAACTTTTCCATTTGGGGACCCCCAAAAAAAAAAATATTGAAAAACTTATTAGTGAACAGTTTGATATTTACAGGGGGGGGGGGGGGGGGGAGGGGGGGGGGGGGGGGAGATAAGGCATCGGATTCTTGGGGGAAAAAAAAAAACTTATTCACTAAAATGTTTAACATAAATTTCTAATATGGCTGTACCCAAAAAAAAAAAAAAAACATCTTTTGTTTTTAACTTCTTTTTAATTACATTTTTTCGCAAAGGGGGGGCGGGCACTGTTTATTAAATTTTATTTTTTTTAAAACATTTTAAAAAAATATGAAAAAAATAGTCAAACTTAACTTGACGGAAATTTTAAGAATTCTTAAAAAACAAAAAAATTGAAATTTAAAATTGAAAAAACAAAAAAAAAAAAAAAAAGCCCCCCCGCCTTCCATGTTTTGTCCTAAGATAAAGAGGTTTGAGACAAAACGATAAAGATGTAAAAAAAAGAAAATAAATTAAAAAAAAATTAAAGAAGAAAAAAAAAAAAACGGGACCACATTATATTCTTTTTAAGTGGAGAACAATCAATTAATTCTTATATTTAACCCTTAATTTCCGATAACCCTGTGGCATTTACTATTTATATCATTTAATGTTTATGTATCATTACTTATTTGTTATAAATAAATAACAACACAAATCTTTATAAGTATATAATTAATTAAATTAATTTATATATCATTATATAATAGTTTTTATGCATTTTTCCAACTGATATATAAACTTATATTATATCAATTATATATATATTTTTTAATTTTTTATATTTTTATTTAAGTTAATATATTAATACTTATATAAATAATAATTAATAAAAGATTATATATAAATATATATATATATATAGTTATTATTTATATATTATACTTATAAATACTTTGTTTTCTATATCTATATATAGATATATTTTTATAATATCTATATAATTATATATTTATCAATTTTATACTATAATATGCATAAAATATTATATATATTTATAAAATTTTTGATTTAAATTGGTTTTTATTTAATATAAATTAAATTTTAATATTTATTTTATATGTAAAAAATTAAAAAAAATCTTAATGGTATACATTGTTTTATAATTTATATAAGTTATTTTTATATATATATATTATATTTAATATATTTTTTTACTTAATATTTTATTATTCTATATATATATATTACTATATATTTTTATAAAGGCTCAGAAATAATAGGAAGACGCATCGTAATTGTTAAACATTTTAGATTAAAAAAAAAGAAAGAAAAAAAGTAGCAAATTACAGGAAAAAACAATTTTTAAAAAAAAAAAAAAAAAAAACGTGGTTTTATAATTTTTGTATAGCCTTAGGATTTTATTGTGGAAAAACATAAAAGTTTTTATAAAAAAAAAGAAAAAAAACAAAACACGGACCTGGAAACAACAGACCCGGCCCAATTACCACCTTTATGACGCGTCAGGAGTTACTTTTTTACGGAATTTAATTTTTAATTTACATCTATAGAAATATATTATTTCCTTTTCGTTTTTCAAAAGTTGTTTTAAATCTTTCACCTATAAAGATAACTGAAAAAGGATTCTAAAAGGACCAAAAATTTTCAAAACTTCCGTTATAATTTGAAAAGGTCAAGATAATGTTGAGACCAAAAAAAACAAATCTGCAAATAAAAAAAACCTTTTAAATGGGTTTTTCTTATATATTAAATATTCCAACCGGAGTGGGAGGGAAGGCCCCGGGCTTTCCATATTTTAACGGCAATTGATTGGAGAAAAAAAGCCTATACGGTCATTCTTTCAAATTCTTAACTGCAATGCTAGAATTTTACAGTAAATGAAGCTATAAATGAGGTGAAATTTCGTTATAGTTCAAACACAATCTATTAATCCATATTTTAAATTCCATTTTTAAATTTCTGATCTGGAACACAACTGCATCCCATTTTAACTCCCAAATTTTAATCAAACCATTTGGTCTTATTTAAATTTTTCAACAAATCGAAAGGTTTATTTCTTTAGCAAAAAAAACTATAGCCTCTCAAAGTTCCAAATTCAATATAAAATATAATTAATTTCGTCTGCCATAAAAAAACGGAAGAGCTTCTATGTCGTTAATTTTTTTGTGGTTTGGCCAATTAAATTATGGTCATTCTATCTCGCCTTTCCTCTTCCCTCTTTCTCTCCTCTTCTCTCCCTAAACATCACTAATACATACATCATATATATATACTAATCTAATATAATATTAATTATATATCATATAATGTATATATTATAAATATATATATAATAACTAAATTTACCTCACAAATATATATTAATAATAAAAAAGATATATAATTATATATAATATAACACTTAATTAAATATTACTCCCTTAGATAAAAAAAAAAAAAAAAAATTGGGTTACCCAGGGCCCACACCGGTTTTTGGGCCACCCATTAGGTTTATTTGGGAAAAGATTTCCCAGTTCTTTAAATTTTCAGAACAAAATCCACCCAAATTACCGGACAATTTTAAAAAGAAAAAAACCGATTTAACAATTTTCAATTTTAAATATTGGATCAGGGTTTTGTTCTGTATTTAATATATATTGGTAGTTTTTCCAAAAGAGTTTAATGACTTTTTTAAAGAGTTAAACGGTCTTGCGATGGCTTGAAAAAGTGCATAGGGGCATTAAAAAACCCGTCTCGGGGGGGGTTTAGAAGGGAAAATTTTTGATGCGGGAGGAAAGGAAAAGGAGGACTAGATGTAAATGAGAAATCAATGAGAAAACAACAAGACTTCTCCTTAGGAGAGTATATAATATATTTATAGTATTTATTTATGTATAATAAATAATATTATAATTTAATATATAATATAATGATAATTATACATAAAGTATAACTATAATATATTATAATATATCAATAATAGTATATTTCAGAACAAAAATATTATATGTTAGATTAATATTACTATTAATAATATATTATATTATAATATAAATTTATAATATATTAGTATTAATATAATTTATATATCATATATATATTGACATGTATATTAAATAAATATATAATATATATTTATATATTATATACTATAATATAATAATATATATATTATAATATATATATAATATATATAAATGATTTAGTATATATATTTATTATAATTAAATTATATAATATATTATTATACTATATAATATTTAATAAATAATATATATTATATTAATAATTATATTATATATATATATATTTATAATATAAATACTATTTATATAATATTATAATATATCAATTATTACATATTAATTTAATTTTATTATAATTTAAGAATAATATATATATAATATATATACTATATATATATTTCTATTAAAATATATAATATATATATATAATATTATTATAATTATATTTTATAATAAATATAATTATATTTAATATTATATATGATTAATTATATAAAACTATATCATAAATAATATTATTATAATGAACATAGTAATTGTATCCAATATAATATAATTTATATAATAATATGTTTATATAATATTATTATATACTATTATTATATAATATATAATATATTATAATATATATATATAATATAATTTAATATTATTATATCATAATTTTATTTTCGCAATTTTAAATATTCGAAATATTTTTTAGTAAATAAATATATATAATATATATATAAATAATATATATATATGTAATATATTATATATATATAAATATTATATATTATTTATATTATGATATTATACTAATCATACATTATATAATTATATATATATATATTATATTTATATATAATAATATATTTTTATTAATATATATTATAATATTTATTTAAATATATTAATATTAATACATATATTCTTAATATTCACTTTGCTTAGAAAAACTCGGTAATAACCTGTCGATGATAATGGGAGAACTTATCACAGCTAGAGTATCTTAGAAGAAAAACATTTGATGTCTTTTTTTTGCAAGGTTTTTTCGGCGAGGAAAAGGGAGAGAAAAGGAAAGGCATTTTTTGGTCTTTAAATTCTTAAAGAGTTTTAAATAAAAAAGGAAAAAGAATTAAAAAATCCTTATGAATCTTATTGAAAGCTTATTTTTGAGTTTTTTTTTTTAAATAATAAAAAAGGAATAAAAACAAGGGACTTAATTCTAGCGACATTTACTTGGGGTATGCAAAACCCCTAATTTTATAGTGTATTGATTAGTTATGATTTGAGGAAAGCAAAGATTTTTTTAATTTTTTTCGAATTATTGATAAAAATATTTGAATAAAAAGAAAAAAATTTATTCTAACAAGGAAAACTTATTAGTTATAATAATATCCATATCAGATTTAGACATTATATAAAATAAATACAGATATACTTATTTATTTTAATCTATACTTATTCTGTTATTAATATATATTAATATAATAATTTAATCTTGTAAATAATTATTTATCATTATATTTTAATTATTATATATATTATTATAATATATCAATATAAATATTATAATATATATATAATAATATAAGTTAATATTATATATATCTTCTTCTTCGCTCTCTTTGTAGCACTTTGGATAAATTTAGACTCTAATTTTGCTCTTTTTTCCTTTTTCTTAGCTTGTTACTTTTTTTTTTACTTTGTTAAACTTATGTGCCTTTCCTTCTACTTTTGGAACTAAGTATACTTGTTACATTTGTTTTTACTTGCAGTGCTACAAACACACTGTTAAACTATGTAACTTTTGTATACCTTTGTACTCTTGGGAAGGGCATTTTGTACCCCTCGGTTTTAACTTGTGCTTTGTAACTTTTTTGCAAAAGACTTTTGGGGGCATTTTTCTTTAAACTTGCCAAATATTTTATTTATTTCCTTTTTATCAGTTTTTTATATTTTAAAATATTTTAATTATATATTGTTTTTTTATTAAAAATTGTATATTCTTAAATCTAAAAATTATTTTCCACTTATCTAATTTAAATGTAAAATTTTGATCATCAGTTACATTATTTATAAATTTTTTTTTTTATAATATTTTAATTCTGTATTAAACTATAATAGTAATTTATTTACACAATCTTACTATATATAATAATATTAATAATTAATATATATTATATAATAAATAAATATTATAATTAGCCCTAAATCTTTTTCATTTCTTTCAACATCTTCAACATGAATAGTCATTCCATCCCTATCTATTTAGATTCAATAAGACTGCGGGTTTTTGTAAAGGGTTTTTTTTTTTTTGAAAAAAAAACATTGTATTTAACCAGAAAAAAACCAGGAAAAAAAGTTAGTAGGAAGGGGGAAATATTATCTTGGACCACAAAGTCGGAGACAAAGGGAAAAAAACTCCAAGCCTGAACCCCCTCCCTTTATACCCTAATTACAGTGGAACTCGCCGCCAACAGAGATGCAATTCCCGACCCTAAGAAGAAAAAAGGCTATTCAGGAGGACCAGGCCGAACGGGGGACCACTCACTTAGGGCCAAAAATCTCGAGCCAAATTTTGATTGGGGTCTTGGGGTATCATCGCCTTTGGCCACAGGTTTTGGGGGGAAAACAAAAACCCATTTTTAAACACGCCTACGCACCAGAAAAAAACCCCTGCACATTTAACTTCCCCTAATTAGTTGCATCTTTTATTTTTCTCGTCCCCTGCCCCAACAAACTCACAATTTTCACCTCCCTTTCCAGGGGGACATTCTGTTTGCTGGAACGCAAAACTATTCCACTTTTTTCTTCGGAGTCCTTTTCCAGCCAAGTCGATCTAAATTAAGAAGGGACAACACTCACCACTAATTCAATACCGCTTTATAAACCAAAAACACGGCGAACTTCATTCCAAATCCATTAGTCTTTCCACCATATGGGAAACACAAAGAATTATTACTGAGTAACAATTTCCTTGCCATTCCTTAACCAAACACAATCAATTTTATGCATTGTTCTAAGTAAGAATTTTGGATTCAGATCTGTATGGTATTACAACTGGTTTCATATGTTGTAATACCACTTGTTTTTTTTTTCCCAAAAATATCTTTTTACTCTTTATCAATGAACAAATGTCATTTATATCATATTCATGGTTTTAGCACTGGATTAGGAATTAGGTAGTATGAAGATCATGAGTATATAGATTGCATGTCTGATGGGTATAGGATGATACCCAATATCCAAGAGGTTCCAGATAGTGTAACGAAGGAATAGGGCAAGAGACAATAAGAGTAGATAAAATATAAGATGTTTGTTTACATATAAAAAACTCGTATCTTTCGTATCTGTTTACGTACCTTTTTTCGTTCCCCTTTTTTTTCCTTACAACAATATAATAATGTATTGTTTAAACAATTTAATTTGAAAATCGTCAAACCCTGTCTTTCCAAACGCTTGCTCACCCATTTTCTATAGGCATAAGAACTTCACCAACGAGGGGAAACTTTTTGGATCCTCACTCCAATAAAAACCATTAAAAACCCTTTTTTTACTTCTGGAATGATATGTTTTTTATATTGTAAAAAAAAAAAAAACCAAATTTCCTTTTATAAAACAACACCAAATTTCCAAAAAATTTCTTTTTTTCTACCCCAAATCTACTCAAAAAAACTTTCTTTTCCAGAATTTTTCACCTCAACAAAAAAAAAAAAAAAAAAACCAATATAATTATTTCAATAGGGGCCATATACTAAATATTTATACGTATTATCTATACTTAAATATAAGTATATACTTTAGTATATTTTTATTATTTATATTACTATATAATATCTATTATATATTTATATATTATAATATAAGAAATAATATATCAAAATATGTTACAAATAGGGCGAGAATTTGGTCGGATTCTGTCTTTATTAAGAAAAATAACATAAAAACAACAAAAAAAACGTTAATTTCACGAACGTGAATCGGTGAAAGCATGAGATCACTCACGCACATGCGCAGAAAAGGTAACCGAATCCACATTAATAACGAAGTTTTAAGAGTGGAGAGGAAAGGTATAACTGTTTGAGGTATTATTAAGTAAATTTAGTTTAGTTTTAGGGAGTGGTTGTAGGGGAAAAAAACAGTCATATGGTTTGAATGAATAATGTTTTTTGGAGTCGGGGAGAAAAAGGCGGAGTCGACGTCGACATTGACGTTTGACAAAAAGGAAAGCGTTTTTGAATTTTGGGGGAAGGAATAAGGTTTTTGCGGTTTTTAGGAAAGGTCTTTGGGGTTTGGTAAAAAGAGGATGGTTGTGGATCCAAAAATCGTGTTTTAACATTGAAAACCCCAAAAACTGTTTGGATTTGTGGGAGGATTTTTAATAGGAGGGAGGGAAGGGAGAAGAATTAACATTTGTATTTAGGAATTTATGGAATTTTTGCACACAAAAAAAAAAAGGCCGTATAATAGAATTAAATAGGGGGAAAAAATTTCTGATAGGGGACAGGTGTTTAGTTGATTGTTGTTGGGGCGGTGGTAAGTTCTGAATAGAATCAAAAGTAATTATGGCGATAGTGAAGCTTATGTAAGAATAAATTAGAGTC
>JABUQX010069910.1:0-5000 GCA_015478945.1 Trachelipus rathkii | reverse complement strand
CCTTAATCCTTAGGGTGCAAAGAGCAGGTGTAAGCAGCAAAGAAATTTCAATTGTCATATGAAATTATCTAAACACAATATAAAACAAGTTACATCCATAATTACATAGCTATTTAAAATCTTGCATACATAAATCGTATCCCCTAATAATATATACTATTATAACTTAAAATGACTACTCAAATACGAATCCAACATACACACTTACACATAATATAAAATGTATATCATATAACTAGAAATAAATACTACTAAAATAATAAAATATATATTAATACTAAAATATTATATGTATATATATAAACTTTATTTCTTGCTATCGTTAGGACAACGACGCAAACATTTTTTTTCTCATATGAGCATTTAGAGTAAGAGATCATCACATAGCTGATTCGTTTCCAACCCTGGCTATATGGATTTTAGCTGACTAACTCCAGAATGTTTCGCATAAGACTCCCTAACTAGAAATGCCGGCGCTCTACCAATTAATTTTCGTATAATACACTATTACATAATATAATCTAAGTGGTCACCTTCACGACACGACAAAAGACACATTACTCGGTTACTATACCTAAATACTATCCTACAGTGCTTACTCTCTATAATACTTACACACATCACTTTTAACGGTCCTGCTACTCACTGCTGGTTTAGTATATCAATCTTAAACTTGCTCAATAGTACTACCCTACTATTTAATGAATAACCTAAGATCGTAGGCCTCTAACGTTTACTCTCAGGTGTACACTAATTATAACATAGAAGCGACCTATCTAGAAGACTAATTGCTTACCAGATGTAATAACAATAAATGTATAATTTGATTCTTATATATAAGGGCATATATATCCTACAAAGTCTATAATATATCTATGACTATATTTAGTATATATTATAATAGGAACAACCTTTACAATATAATGAGTCTATTCACCTTTAAAGCACCTCCAGACTAAACTTTTGATCGATTGTTGTAGATGGAATTCGTATCACAAATGTTAAATTATTGGTTAATGGAGGTTAAACTGTATAAGTAATGACGTCCACACAACCGACACAACGAACACGGGACTTGAACGGACAATCAGTTCAGCTAAACTTTGTCGTGCACCAAAGAAGAGTAATCCTAAAATAAGATACTTGCACAATATTTACATTCAGTCCAACTAAAATAAATTTAATATTTATGATATATAGTATTAGAGATCCATTTCATGTGTAAAATTTCGCTTTAATCTTTAAAATATATCTATTTTACAATAATCAAAATATATCCCCATTTATAATATCGAGACCGAAAAGAGAATATACATGGGTATTATAAAACTCAAAATAAGTTCTACGATAGGTGAGCTTCATAATAATGAACGCACTTCAAACGCTATACTTATCCTAAACTACAAAAGAAACCTAAACTATAAATCTATACCATTTAAATATAATAATTATATAACTATATAAATATATAATATTTATACAACACACAATCAGAATAGAATATAATTATGTATTAAATACTCTCTATTAATATTAAAGGTTAATTATTTTATAAGTTTTAATTCAATATCAATAATAATTCTTTCTTTATCATATATATCTGTAATATAAAGTGTCCAAAACAGAGTCCAAACAAGTAAAAAACGAAGGAACAAATTAACAATCACTCCGATTTATATATAGAAATCCATACGTAATTACCCATCTGGTTTAACATTGCTTTTTCCTCTATCAATTACACTAACTTTCACTATTGTAACACAGGAATAAGCGACCTTATCAATAAGTGTTATACGGAAGTTATTATACCACTTAGAAGTATTGTGTTAATACGTTATAAATTCTTTGTATTAAGTTATACTTTACAGATGTAATAGTTGAACACTGAAGTGATTAGTGTACAGATTTCTTTTGCGAGTGTTGCAATAATAATTCATTAGTATAGTGAGATAGTCTTTCTAAAATAAATAGCGAGTGGTCTGAACATCGACTTACCTACGTGGTAAATATATATGCGATTATCAGATAAGTTAACTTGAGTATTGGTAATTATTAATTTCTATCTAAATAGTTATAAACTTTGATGGTTTAAAAATTTAAAATACCTATTTTTATATTATTTCTGTAGAACATTTTATTTATATAAATTGTAAATGATAGCTCATATTAATTAAAGGAAGATATTATATTCAGTCTACCTTTAGTTAGCATGTATTTTACTATGGTATAGTTTTTATGTTATGCTATTATTGTTATATATATATAATTATAATAATACTAAAACATAGTCACTCTTTAATGATCTTAGTGCACTAATCATATTCCGCAGAACAGAACAGCCATACTGGTCTTGAAAAAATTACAGAAGATCTATCGGAAAGGTAAGCAATAATGTGGTAAGGACATGTAGATATAAAGAATGCAAAGCAACTTGCAACAAGATACTATGTTTGTTGAAACTACGATGCATTTTCTTGATATTGCTTTATACCTGTTAAAACCATGTTAAAGAAACCTACCAAGACTTAAATTAAAATAATATCTACAATATACGAACAATTAACAATAGATTAATATAGAAGCTTATTTGACGAGTTTAAGTTCCAACTCTCCCGATAAAGACTCAGAAACAACGACCACGCCGCTCCAAGAAACACCAATCCGATAAATATATGACAAAATCAACAAGGTTTGTTTCATCAATTTATAACAGAGTAGATTAGCAAAATAACTAATTATTTGGAACATAAAGAGATATAATTTCAGGTAAGTGTTCATCTTATAATAGAGCCTATTATAAGTTAATATTATGAGTCACTTGTAAATTCTCTCTTCTCTCATCATTCTCTCTTCATCCTATCTTACTCTTCACTCACTTACATATCTACCTACATCTCTTCACAATAATTATAAACCTATCTTATTCCTATATCTACATCTTATTAAGCTATAATAGCTTGTCCTTTCCCTTTCATCATCCTCCTTGGTTTAACATCTTTAATTCTTGATCGACTTTGTTATCTCACTTATATATATATATACTTTACTTTCTCTACTCTCTCTCTCTCTCTTCTTTTCTCTATCTTTCCTTCTCTACTTTATCTCTCTCTCATATCTATTTTATCTTTCTCCAGCGTACACACAACATATATATATAAACACACAAACCATACACAGACACGACACCTAAAACTCATACTATCAAACTAAAACACTAACATAACACTAAATGTATTATAATAGTTTCAATAATTTAATATATTATAATCAAGTCATATATATATAATATATTACACTGGTTTTTAAATTCGAAGATTATAATGTTCACATGCTATAGTATTCAAAATAAAAAAATAATAACGAAAAAAAGTACTTCTTATTCTAGAGGCTTATATAAGTAGCATCAAATCTATATATATTAACAAAATGATATTAAATACTCATGGGTACTGAATATAAGCTAGGTTCTTTTTTTATATAACCGACGATCTAATAATCGCTTATAATATTGAATATTATATCCCAATAGAGAGTATAGAGATTATTTTGGCTTATAAAAGGTTAAGTAACAATAATGGGAAGACAGATATTGAAAAAAACCCGAATCATTGTCTTAATTACGATAAGGCTGCGGCATTCCTATTGGCAAGATTCGAACCACCGCATGTGCTTTCGAGTCTTGATAGTGGATATATACATATTATAATTAAATTCTACTGTAATGTCTCTAAACAGAGCCTATTCACTTTTAACTTTGGGTTAATGTGGATGATTCTTACATAATAGTATGTCATAGAACATCTAACTAGTACTATAATTGTCCATTTTAATGTTTATTAGTTAATGGGAAGCTGTTCTGCAATTCTGACCAGGTTGAATAAATTGATTTATTTGATTGAGATTAAATAATGTAAAGGTTAATTTATTTGTCGAAAATCCTCCATCTGCTTCAAATTGATTTTACTATAATTAATATACACTTTTTAGGTGGGTTTAATATTATCTAGTGTCTCAGTCAAATCAATTAACAAATAATTCAGAATTTATACTGTTAAAAGATTACTTTTTTTCTTGTCTAGTTATTATTTACACATAAGATAAAAGCATGCTAGATATAATTTTTTAAATCTAAAATTAGACCCATTTCTACAAACACTAAAAATAGACGTCATGGCCTTGGTGGCTTAGAAACTATCCACGTAGAGACTTCGATTGAGCTCATATGATCGCAGAGATAGTGGGAAAAAGTCATGTGTTCGTTTGAGCTTCGATTTACAGTGATTTTATGGGATTATTGTTGCTATGTACTCGGTATCGTATCCAATGGGATTCTTTTTTAGGGCTTACTATTTCTTTGTAATCATGTCGTACATTGTCTCGAGCTTATTAAAACTTCTAAGATTGTAATAAATTCATTATTAGAATCTTTTATATATCCCCTCATTTATGCCTAATATAGTATTTTTTTTTTAAGATAGTTATTTTCAGTTAAGAGTATTCTCTCTTATTTAAATACTGTTATGCCACACTCGTTTGATGAATGGTCGCCTGACCCTTGTCTTGGGTCCTGAAGTCTTAACGCACAGCCCAAATATTGTTTTCCTTTTTTCAGGTATTTCCTTTCCTCCTTTACCTACTTCAATTAAATATCCTAGGAAAAAGGAAATTATTCTTTATGAAGAATTATGTATATAAATTTTATGTAGTGATGAATTGATATATTAATAGAAGAATTTAACGTTGTAGGTGAATATGAATTAGACACTATCATTTTAATCCTGCATTGCATTCTTTACGTCTACTCACTCAAAGAAAAAAAAGCACCCAGATCCGTTCTCTCCAGTAAAGTCGCTCCTGCAGGGTAATACCTAATACCGTCGTCATCGCCTTAATCAGAAGGACTTGGGCTATTAATCCTTATATCCAACTCCACTCTATATTACATGCCTCGCCGATGCGCCTATAGAATTCTCTTCTCTTCCTGAATTAATTCTTCCCCC
>JABUQX010069909.1:17500-19686 GCA_015478945.1 Trachelipus rathkii | reverse complement strand
TCTAAACCAAATATCACCGTAAATGTGATACTTCTTTCGGTCGTCATTTTAGCATTACAACACAACAGTATCATCCCAAAATAGGGTTTGTAACCTTACGGTTTCGTAGATAACAAAAATATTTAGTTAAAAAAACACTACAGACAGCCAGGAAGGAAAACTAAGCACATTTATCGTTATACCTTTATAGAAACTTTTACCTTTATTTTTGCATTCTTATCAGTTACATTAAATTTTTAACTAATTTTGAATCACCCATATATTGATATATATATATAAAATACTTAATAAATATATATATATATATTATATATATATATATATATATAAATATATAGTATATATATAGTATATATATATATATTATATATATATATTATATATTATATATATATTATATATATCAAAGCAATGGTTAACGAAACCATACTATTCTCTAAACCAGCGGTCTCCAAACTTTTTTGATCGCCTACTCCTAAGACGAAAATAATTATAAGTTGTACCCCCTATAGGCCTATAATTAAAGATAATGGATTAATATAATATAAATATAAATAAATTAATATAATAAATATAAAATAATATATAATAAAAGACACGGTGAACATTGAGAGAACCTCACACTCACGCGATACACGATCATACAATCGCATGCGATCGTGAGCCACTCCTTTGGCGTCCCCCAAGTATCACTTTGGTACCCACCGGGGTACGCGTATCCACTTTGAGACCACTGCTCTAAACTGCGGCGGTGCCCAGGCCGTAGCTCGCGAGCAACGTGTTCCTCGCGTATCGTTTAAATGTTGCTCACGCATTAAGATTCATCACGTTTATTAAAAATAAAATAGTTTTAAAAATATATATACTATATATATATATATATATACTATATATATATAATTATATATTATATAATATATTATATATATATTATATATATATATATATATTATATATATATATTATTATATTATATATATAATATATATATATTATAAAGCCGTGTTTTCGTTTTGCATTTGTGCTTACGAACGTACAGAAATGCTCGAGTTTGCGTTTGTTTTTGTTTAATTTAGCAAAAATTTAAGAAAATGCTCACCAAACGTAAGGAATTTCCTTAATTCTGTAAGGTTTGTTATTTCCGCGGTGCTTGCCGAATTTAAGGCACGTTCCTTACGAAAAAATGTAATCAAACAAGATGGAGGCGTGTTCTTGAAATTTGATGAACATTTCATTCAATAAATCAGCTTTTAAAATCTAATTTCTTCCAAATGGATAAACTCCATCACAAATAGTTGATCAATTATTTGTAATATAAACCATTTGCTTATTTTTTATTTGTTTATTCCAAAACCACGTGCTCCACGTCACAACAAGCTGATTCCAATTGTTAAAAACAAAGTAAGCCTAGCATGAAATCGCGGTCGTTTAAACATGAAATTCGTGCCTAAAACTGGGTGAGCATTTCTTATCGAGCGTAAGCACAAATGACAAAAACGAAACCGGTCTAAATTAAAAGGAAAGTAAATACTAAAATTTTCGAAAGGCTTCGTTTATTACAATTATGATTAAAGGAGATAGCACTAAAGAACTAGTCCCAAGTAAAGTATTAGTAGGCTTGCTACTCCATTTATTCGCACGCCCACTAATTACTTTACTTGGGGGACTTAATTTCTCGTATTTCTGTCTTCCCTTTAATCATAAAATTGCGGGTCTAAGGTCCCACATACACAAGCCTTTGTTTTTTGTTCTGATTGGAATTTTTTCCATGAATAAATCACCTTTCTCCGTAAATTTTCTACCTTTAGTCTTTATCCCTCTAACCTTTTAGATAAACTTGTTTACTCGTTTCTCGATAACACTTATCGCCCTAAAACTACTGCATATGATGTTCCTAAACCTCCTGTTTATGCTCGGCTTCCCTGCATTGGACGACCCATTTCCAATGATCTTCACTTCAGATTAGAAACATCTTAAACAAAAACTTTCCACAATGCAAGTTCTTATATCTTTATTAACAACAACTCAATTGGCAGTATCTTTAAGATTAAAGAACGCATCCCCATGAACTTAGGATCACACATCGTTTGCAAATATAAATGTTGCTGACTGTAATGTTCGGACATCGACTATGTAGGTCAAACTTTCCTATAACTAAAGATGTGAGCCTTCAAACACATGGGCAT
>JABUQX010069909.1:2500-15000 GCA_015478945.1 Trachelipus rathkii | reverse complement strand
TATATATATATATATTATATAGTATTATATATATATATATATATATATAGTATATATTAAGTATATATGATCATTTATAGATATATATATATATATATATTATATATATATATTATATGGGTTTTTAACCACCGAATAATTAAGGATTATTGCCTAGTTATTTATAGTAATAATATATAATGTAAAGTGGTAATAGATGAGGGTTAATAGCCGTTTCAGTCTATAAAACAATTTAAATGTTATTTATTAAATATGGTACCTTTAAGGAGGCAATATTCAGTTGAAAATTTAATTATTAAAAAAATGTCTTAGACTATAAGTATAATTAGTTATTAATAACTAAAAAAAAATTATTAGTTCTCTTTATGATAACCAATATAGAATTCTTAATAAGTAAACTATGCTTTCATTTTTCAAAAAGGTGCGGAAAAAAAGAGCGGAAAACTTTTTTGGTCCGCACGTGCAAGTCCGCTAATTCCCTGCTCCGCACCTCCGTTAGTCCGCACCTATTCTGGTAGTCCGCTCGGAGCGAACTAGCGGACTAAAGAGCGGAAGTGCCCACCTCTGATATATATATATATATTATAATAACATATCTATTATAATATATATATTATATATAATATAATATATATATATATATATACTATATATATATAATATATATATATATATATTATATATATATATATATACTATATATATATATACTGAATATAATTAATATAGAAATTATTTAACATGTAAATAAATATGCATATCAGGCAGTTTAAAAAAATTAAAATGAAAGAATTAATTTTCTTTATATATCCATAAATATTTGAAAAGAAATTATATGTCATATTTGGTTGGTTGTATTTAATGTTGTTAAAAAATCATTAGAAGGATTCGAATCCGGATCGGATTCGGATTTCAAGCTTTTTACTGGATTCGGATTCGGATCGGGATATCGATCCGGAGGTGCTGGATTCGGATTCGGATTCGGATTCGAACATTTTCCACACACACGGATTCGGATTCGGATTCGTATTTGAATCCAAAAGTTGGGATATATATATATATGATATATTATATATTATATAATATATATATATATATATATATATATATATATATATATATATATATATATACATATATATATTATATATATGTCTATATATATTTTATATATGTAGCGATATATTTATTTTCTATATATATATAATAGAATAAATATAAATTTATAATATATATTATATATATATATATATATATATATTATATAATATATATATATATTATAGTATATATAGTATATTGTGTGTGTGTGTGTGTGTGTGTGTGTGAAAGGATTGAGAATCCCCGCCCATCACTTAATTCCTATACGCTGAGGAACAGAGAAATTTGTCATTCTACATATAGCCTAGAACAGAGGTTCTCAAACTGGGGTACGCGTACCCCCAGGGGTACGGGAAGGGATTTTCAGGGGGTACGTAAGGTCAGTAGAAATATGCATCTAAGTACGCCAATCATATTAGCTATAAAGTATAAACGATTAAAGATTAAAGTCATTAAAGATGATTAAATCATTAAACGATTAACTTGTTGAAGTAATAATAATAATAATAATAATAATAATAATAATAATAATAATAATAATAATAATAATAATAATAATAATAATAATAATAATAATAATAATAATAATAATAATAATAATAATAATAATAATAATAATAATAATAATAATAATAATAATAATAATAATAATAATAATAATAATAATAATAATAATAATAATAATAATAATAATAATAATAATACAACCACAGTGTGTCGTATGCTACAAGGTCTTGTCTGAAGGTTCTATGAAACCTAGCTTTCTAAAGCGTCATCTACATGACTGTCATAAAAATTTAAACGAATAGAAGGTGGTGTGAACCATTCTCGTCTTGATAAATCTGGTCAGTCACATCAGCAATTTCATGCAGGTCTTCTTACATCATATAAAGTAGCACTTAAGATCGCTAAAGCAAAAAAAACCGCATACGATTGCTGAAACCCTCATTCTTCCATGTTGCAAAGATATTGTAAGTTGCATGATAGGTGAGGCTGCTGCAAATAAATTAAATTATGTGCTTTTATCGAACGATACTATTCAGCGAAGAATTTCTGATATGGCAGAAGACGTCAAGAAACAAGTGATCGAAGAAATTAAAACGGTACCAACCAAGTGTTTTCCATACAACTCGATTTGGAAACTACAGACATTAGGTAAACTTGCACAGTTGACTTGATTTTTCGCAAGGTATATAAAAGATGGCGATTTTAAAGAAGAATTCCTATTTTACCACTCATTGGAAGCCTCAACCACTGGAGAAGATATTTTCCAGACAGTCAACACATTCTTTGATATCGTAGAACTTTCTTGGAAAAATGTCTGTGCATGCACAACTGACGGTGCACCGGCAATGCTTGGCATTCGTTCTGGATTTATAGGCAAAGTAAAGGAGGTGAACCCTGATGTAATAAGTTTACACTGTATGATTCATCGATATGCTTTGGCATCCAGGACATTACCTCCTGAACTTCGAGATGTTCTTAATGATGTTATCAAAATGGTAAACGCTATTAAATCTAGTTCACTTAATAGTCGCCTTTTCCGCTTGTTGTGTCAAGATTTCGAGGCTGAACATGAAGTTTTGCTCTTCCACACAGAAGTGCGATGGCTTTCGCGAGAAAATGTAACTTCTAGAGTTCAAAATCTGAGAGAAGAGATGTCCGAATTCTTTTCAAGAGATGCTAAGGCGCAATCCAAGTATTTCAGTGAAAACTCACTCAAAAACAATGGTAACTAAAACTGGCATATCTCAGTGACATTTTCTCGACAAAATAATCTGAATTTGTCACTGCAAGGGAAATCCACAACATTGATTGATTTTATCGATAAATATGTCATTTACTATGAAACTTGAATTGTGGAAAAAAATGTGAAATCAGAAAAATTTCACATGTTTGAAAATACTGGGCGAAAATTCTTGATGGAGAAAATGATATTACCGACATCCCAGTGATAATCTTTATTCAATGGTTCACTTATTCTTCTCTTTGTAGTGAAATTAAACTTAACTGCCAGAAATAGAAAGAGAATAGAGCAAAATTCATACTTACCCTTTCAACGTAGATGTACATTCATTTCCTCAGACGTTGAGGAGGAATTTATAGACCTTCTTAAATGACTCCATCTAAAGCAATGCTTGCTCGCTCTAGTAGATATCATTAAATTCTAGTTCTTATCCAATAAAATATTTCCTGCTTGCTCACTAGTAGTCAGTCTCTATCACTCAGACTTTCTCGCAAAGAAAATGAATTTGATATCTCATAGATCTATCCTATCCGCTCTCCGTTCAACAGTAATCTAGTAGTGAGCAAGGATTATCCTTTTTTTGCTCGATTGTAAAAACAAGCTTCCGATCAAATTTGAATGACGAACCTGATTTACGATTTGTCACTGTCGAAAACAGCCAACAGAATTGAAGACATAACAACGAATATGCAAGCACACCCTTCCCACTAATTTTTATTTCAGGATTTATAAATCTATACATATATAATATAATATAATATATAATATAATTATTATATATATATATATATATATATATATATATCATGTATATCTTGCACCCTATATATATATATATATATATATATTATATATAAGTATATATATACCTATATATATATATATACACCAAAAAAAAAAGTAAAAATTTCTAGGGGGTACGAGGTTCATGATGCGAACTGGATGGAAGGGGTACCATTGGCGAATTAAAGTTAATGAGAAACCACTGTTCTAGAAGGGCTAACGGTTTCATATATAAACTTTCAAATTGTAAAAAGGGAGTCTGCGCTCGTACATCAAGAAAGGAAGGGGCGCGTATAGAATTGTCAGCCATTTACGGAAAGCCGATTGCTTTTGATTGACTGTTGTATAACATCTATATTAAATTTTTAGGACAATTCGTTATTAATTGTGAACAATAATACAATAATTGAGATTACAGGTGTAACCGACTTTCATGTTAATTTCAAATGCGAACTATTATTGATCCTGATAATATATAAATAACTAGTTTAAACGATATGTTATAAAAGAAGAGTATATAAAGTGTTTGACGCGGCAGGAATCTGTCTTGAAATTACAAGAAGAGAGGCGGTATTTAGATGTGATCGGCGTCTTGAAAGTCTATTGTTCAGAGTTCATAGAGTAATTGACTATATTATATTTTTGTGTACTTTATTATTAAATGTGGGAATATATAATTAATTAGTTACAGTCCTGTGTTAAAAGATAACGCCTGTGAGAGCATTTCGATATTATAAACCCGACTCATTGCAATATAGAAATATTCCTCATTTTATTTTAATGAATAATCTCATCTAAACTGTTAATCTGTTGAGCTATTATTATTGGTTGAGAAATGTTAAATCAATTAATTTTAAACTATAAATAGAAGTGTTAGAGTTTCACGTTACGAGGAGAAAGCAATTTGTAAGAGTGTTGGCATTCCAAAGCTAGCTCCTTGTTATAAACCAATGTTCCTTTATTTGAGTGACTAATTCCTATATTGAATCATTAATCATTGTGAAGCATTATTATTGACAATCATTATTATTGACTGTGAAATCTTAAGTTAATTAATTTTAAGTAATAAAAATAAGAAGTGACAATCATCTTTATTTTCCCTTGTGCTATTCTTAATTAACTAGTATATATATATATATATATATATATATATATATATATATATATATATATATATATATATATATATATATATATATATATATATATATATATATATATATATATATATATATATATATATATATATATATATATATATATATATATATATAAATATATATATATATAAATATATATATATATATATATATATATATATATATATATATATATATATATATATATATATATATATATATATATATATATATATATATATATATATATATATATATATATATATATATATATATATATATATATATATATATATATATATATATATATATACTTGCCTCATCCAGCTCACCTTTTATGAGAAGCGGACTGCCCCACAAGAATTTTGCCACCCTTGTAAGCGATGTATATAGCGCACATGTTTCTAGCTTGGGTCAGGGTTTCACAGTCTAGCATTAGGTGTCTTGTATAATCTAGAATTGGGAAGAAACATCCCAAGCAGTAGTGGAAGGGTGCTTTATTTATTCTGAACCAGTTTTCTTATAGGGAGGGGTGATGCCTTGAGCGAAGTTGGGATAGTGTTGTGAAAGTTTTGCGGTCCAAAGTTTGCTCCGTAGGAGAAATTTCGGGTGGTGGTGGTGGGAGGGGGCTTGGAGTATGGTGTTTTTAGGTATGAAGAGATTACTCTATTGGTTATCAGTATATGGATATGTTTAAAGATTTAGGTGGGAATGAGAGAGTGCTTTAGATGTTTGAGTAGCATGACGCGGGGGTGTTCTTTTTCCTTGGCTTGAAAATCTGATGAAGTAGTTTTTAAGGAGTGAGATTTACTGTATAATTTACAGTCTATCATTTCTAAAGGGTCTTTTATGGAAAGAATTTTGGCTTCGATTTGCAGGTGAAGAATATAGGTGTGGTGGGAAGGCACCTGTTATTACTATAAGTGCTTTATTTTGTGTAGTTTCTAGTTTATATAAGTTGGTTTTGAGAGTACTGGAGTCCATGCAGGTGCTGCGTAGTTTAGAAGGGAACGGATATATTGTCTGTAGATTATTGCGAAAGTTTCTTTCAGTTATCCGAAGTCGGTACCAGTTAAGGACTTTAAAGCATTGAACTTGCGTGTACCTCTTGAAGCAACGGTAGTAGGAGGGCACTAACCGACAGTCAAACTAAAAGCTGAAAGATTTGTCGCTAAATCTGGCAACCTTAATCCATTAAATATGTGCATTTTATCATTTTTAATGCTTTTTAACATTTTTGATACTTTTAACATTTTTTCGGCGTTTTGCCAGATTTGTCGCTAAATCTGGCAACCTAATTCGCAAATCGGTCCTTGCATTTTATGATACTTTTAGTATTTTTTTGATATTTCTTTTTTTTTTTGGCATTTCTTTTTTCAACGTTTTTTCCCATGATTCAGCAGCTAACTTGGACAAGGTCTCCAACTCTTGAGGATTTGGGGATTTTATCCATTGACAGCACTGCACATCAAAGGCAAATACTCGTTTCTAAGGTTTGGAAGCCCATTTTCGGAGGCCTGGAAATTCCAGTCAGCGTCGAAAGTTGACTGAAATTTCCATCACTTGTTAGATTTTGGCGTTTGGAGACAAGTCTGAGTTAGGATTTCAAGGTCGGTTAGACCATTTTTAAGGTCTGGAAGACCGAGTTCGAAATCTTTAGCCCGAGCTAGGGCTTAAACCCCCAAAGGGGTTTTTTGGTTCCAGGAAAATTCTTTAAATGATCGGTAGATCCTTTTGATGGTTCCAATAGATTTATCGTAATCGTTTAACCCCATATCGACATTTAAATTTCGTCTTTACGTGTTCTGATTGTCTTATTACATCGAAAATATAATCGAAAGAAAATCATCACTATCTAATTTAAATTCATTTGATTTATCTTTGTAGTAAAGGTAGTATATTGCAGGATCCTATTCAGGCTAAAATACGCGCATAGCCGGACATAGACACAATAATACAATATACACACACACACACACACACACACACACACACACACACACACACATAATAACACACACAGGTTTTTCGATGAAACTGTTTTTCTTAAAAACTATTTTTTTTTTCAAAAAACATTGCTTTTAAATAAATAAATAATAAAAAATAAATAAGGGGGGGTGCTGGTTCCCCAAAAGTGTCAAATGCCACAGGGAAAAATAAATAAAAATAAATATATGAATATATATTAAGAAATATGGATGTGGGGGCCCCAAATGAAATAAAAGAAGAAATACATGGAATGCATAAGAGAAGAAGATGGGGAATGGAAGAAGGAAGAAGGATGAAAAAGAAGAAGTACTATCTGTCGGAGCAAATAAGCCTTTGCCGACAACTGTGCTGGAGCCGGTGCGGGTGCTGAGGTTAGCAAAATTCGTATAAAAATACAATATTGATGTCCTTATATATGTTTATAAGATCGTAGATCTCGAATATGAGGGTTTCAGAAGACCTCAAGAGGTGTCTGATAACCAAAGGAAAACAACCAAAATGAAGAAAAGAAAAAACTACAATAATACTAAAAATAGAATGAAGGAAGAGGAAGGAGTAAGGATGAAGGAGAAGAAGTCTCATGTGTCGGAGCAAATGAGCCATTGCCGCACCGGTGCAGGAGCTGGTGCGGTGCCGAGTTAGTAAACATTTGTATAATGTTAAGTTTGTTATGTCCTTATATATATATATATATATATATATATATATATATATATATATATATATATATATATATATATATATATATATATATATATATATATATATATATATAATATATATATGTGTGTGTGTGTGTGTGTGTGTGTGTGAGTGTGTGTGTGTGTGCGTGTGTGTGTGAGTGGGTGTGTGTGTGCATGTGTAATAGTAGAGTCGTAGCCCTGGCATACGATTTTTGTAAGGTTGGAAACCTCCGGCGGAGGGTCCCCAACTGAAATAAAAAGAAGAAGTAGGAAGGAAGGAAGGAGAATAAGAATGAAGGAGAAGTCTCATGTGTCGGAGAAAATGAGCCAGGCTACCGACATCGGTGGAGCCGGTAGTGGTGCCGATTTAGAAAACATTCGCTTAATAAGACAATATTGGCACCAATGCATATGTTTATAAGGCCGTAGAATTTGATTATGATGGCTTCAAGTTCCTAAATGTGACTGGAAAACCTCCGGGAGGGGGCCTTCAATTGAAAAAGAAGTGCATAAGAGAAGAAGAAACTGAAGGAAAGAAGACAATAGATGATTCCAGAGGAATCAGAAATGGTAAGGTCCCCATATGAGTTGGGGACCGAACCCCAAAACGGGGTTTTACCCATAAAATGGGTTTTACCCTTAAAAATGGAATGAATTCAGCTATTAATAATAATTAAGCACATATGTTATCATATGTCGTACAATATATATGAATCTTAGGACAAAGAACGTATTAATTAAAGCGCCTCCCTGTACCTACTTACCTATCGTTCTTAATACATTGCTACATCTCACAAAGATAACAACCAGTTTTCTAAAGGTTGAAGGCTGACATATATATTTTCAAATCTCATTTTCTTTTTATAAACGTCAACTAATATATTTTTTTCCCTAAGTTGAAACATGTTTATTTTGTTTGTTATTTTTATTTTATAAATTTCACTTTACATTTATACTTTGTGTTTATTTTTTTTATTATTAAATTTTTTTATTTATTTTCAACTTTTTATTTTTCATTTTTATTTTATTTTTCATCTATTTTTAAAAAAAAAATTATTATTAAAAGTTTTTTATTTATTTATTTTAATTTTATTTATTTTAAAACATTATTTATTTTTTCAAATTTTATTTATTTTTTTATTTTATTTGTTTAAAACATTTTGTTTTTTCTAAAAATTTCATTCTTTTTATGTTTATAACGTAAAAATTTGCGTTTTACAGACCCTAAAGCAGTAAATCAGTAAAGCAAACCACCCACCTCTCCCTTCCACCCATCCATGATCTATTGATCTATTGACCTATTGATCATATTTTCGTGTCTTTTTTGAATTACATAACATAAAATTAAGTTCTTTGAATAAAATATCATAGTTTACTGACCCTAAGGCAGTAAATCAAAAGACACACCCACCCGTCCCAACCATCCATGATCTATAGATCTATTGATTAATTGATCTGTTGATTTATTGATCTATTGATCTATTGATTCAAGTCATATTTTGGTGAATTCTTTTTGGATAAACATAACATAAAATGAAGGTTTTTGAATAAAATATCATAGTTTAATGACCCTAAAGCAGTAAAGCAGTAAATCAAATCACCCACCCACCCCTCTCACCCATTCATAATCTATTGATCTATTGATCTATTGATTCAAGTCATATTTTGGGTATCATTTTGTATAAACATAACATAAAAATAAGTTCTTTGAATAAAATATCATAGTAAAGTGTAATAGTTTACTGACCCTAAAGCAGTAAAGCAGTAAATCAAACCACCCACCCATCCGTGATCTACTGATATATTGATCTATTGCTTCAAGTCATATTTGAAGCTTCATTATTGACCCTAAAGCAGTAAAGTAACTAACATTCAAAGTTTCAAACTAACAAAAAGGTCCCTACATATCAATGGTAACAAACTAACATTACTCAACAATACTTTTTTTTTTTTACAGTTGTCACCACCACACACGGACAGAGCCCTATTCGGGGGGGGGTGTAGTACACACAAAAGTTCATCCTCTAGCGTAAATTACGCAGATGAGCACAGACGCAGGCTTTAAAGTGAGGGAGATTAAATACAACAGGAAACATAGAAGATGGAAGAAAATTCTACAGAACAGAAGTGGCAGGAAAGAAGGAAGTACCGCAGCGAACTAGCCTGGAATTACCAATATCAACACAAAACTCGTGCGCAGATACAGCACCCCTTGTGCTACGAGGGACGTCGAAAAGGTGGTGGAACGAGAGTGGTCAGTTCCCTCGAGCACTTGCCGCTGCGGTACCTATAGAAAAGAGATAAAGCACTAACATTGCGCCGCAAAGATAAAGGGTCAAGTGAGCTGGAAAATACAGAACAGTTTATAAGCCTTTTGGCTTTTTGGACTCGACCCTGTCCAAAAGGGGGGGAAACCAGAGCCCCCCAGATATGAGAGTACAGTACTCATACAAGGGCGGATACCATCTTTGACAAATTGGAATAACTGAGAAATGGAGAAAAATCTCGCAATCTAAACAGAATCCCCAGTTTCTTTGAGGCCGCCCTAGCAACCGTTGTGAAATGTGAGGTTTCCAAGACATTTTTTTTTTTGCTTATGTTAAGGTCAAGGATGTTTATATTGTCAACAGCAGAGACGAGAGAACCGTCGAAAGAGATAAGAAAGAAGGTGTTCGAAGAGAGCTCGAGAGGTGGAAAAGGGAAATATTTAAGGAAAAGGGTTTCACAGCGTTGAGACGACCCCACTTGGAAATTCAATTTAGATCTGCAAAAATATAATCGGAAACTTGAAGTCGAGAGGCAATTTAGAAGTAAAAGAGGGAGCAGAATTGAAATGAGTTGGAAGAATGAAGGGTCGAGTCAATGGCATATGAGTGGATGGAGTTAGATGTGCAGGTGAGAAGATAAAAAACAAAGGAGGGAAGCTTGGAGAGCAGTGACCAAACCCAGCCAAATGCTTTGGATATGTCAAGCGTCACCACGCAAGTCTCCCCGTAGTTCCTAAGAGCGGAAACCCTAAATCGGTTAGATAGGAAAGTATATCGCCAGTAGCACCTCGAACGCCGAAAGCCATACTGGCGATCGGAAAGAAGGGAATGAGTTTCAGATGATCTAAGAAGTAAGAGTTGAGAAGAAGAGTTTCAAAGATCTTAGATAGAATACAAGTGAGAGCTATAGGGCGATAGTTAGAAGGATCAGAACGGCTTCCTTTTTTCGGAATAGGTTGGACATGTGCCTGCTTCCAACACTGAGTGAAAGTGCTAGTATTGAGACATAGAGAATATAGTTGAACGAGGGGCGGGGGACAGTACGGATGCACACCCTCAAAACTTCGGGGAGGAATCCCATCCGAACCACCCTTCCTAGCGTTCAGGTTTCAGAGCCCATGCACCTGATCAAATGTAATCACAGACAAAAAGTATAGGACACCTGAGGAAAAGGAGGAGGGAGAGGGATGCCAGAATCAAAGTGCCAGAAAGAACGCATAGGGCAGGATGGAGCTGTTAATTTAGCACTATAACATAATATCAATCATTACTATGCATATCCAAACAAATTATTATTTTCATTAGCACATTGACAAACATATTATGTAGCAAAACTTAACAAAAATATTTATCACATCATTACATAACTTATATATTGAACTACATACCTTACATATGAATAAACTACTAACATCAACTATTATCATACTGACCAGCGAATAAATGCTAACATAACAAAGTTTTATCATCAATAAAACTAACATAAACACAACCTGAACTAAGAATATAATGTACAACAGCAAACCTAATACTCTTACTCAGTGAATAAACTTCTAACATGAACAAAGTTTTAACTTACGAAATAAAGCCACCATAACATTACTCCGAACTAAGAACATAATGCACCACAACAATACCCATTACGTAATAAACTACTAAAAATAACAAGTCAGAGTGTAATATCGATAAAGACAACAACACACGCGCACACACACGCCCATAGACGCACATAGGTGCACACACACATACACACACTATTTCACATCAATGTTAATTAACATTGTAATATTTAATAAAATCTAACAAAAATTTATCATAACATAACCTATCTATCATACCTGATCAACGAATAAATGCTAGCATAACAACGTTTTCACATCATTAAAGCTAACATAACATTACCTGAACTAAGAACATAACGTGTCATAACATACCTAACATACCTTACCTACGAATGAACTGCTTCATTAAAAAGTAACTAACATTCGATGTTTCAACTTACCATCAGATGTTAACATAACAATCTCAATCTTTACTATACATAACCGAACAAAATATTATTTTTATTATCACATACACAAACATTATTATTATTATTATTATTATTATTATTATTATTATTATTATTATTATTATTTATTATTATTATTATTATTATTATTATTATTATTATTATTATTATTATTATTATTATTATTATTATTATTATTATTATTATTATTATTATTATTATTATTATTATTATTATTATTATTATTATTATTAATTATATTATTATTATTATTATTAGAATATATATTCATCGGTAAATGTGCTATCTACGTCGTCACACCTAAACATTACCCAATCTTTGATAATACTGCATAGATTTGGGGTTGTGCTGTTCCTAAAAGCCCTTGAGTAAGAATGAGCCAACGAATAAATGCTAACATAGCAAAGATTTATCCTCAATAAAGCTAACATAACATAACCTGAACTAAAAATATAATGTACAACAACAAACCTAATACCTTACGCACGAATAAAGCTAACATGAAAAATGTTTTAACATCAATAAAGAAAACATAACATTACCTGAACTAAGAACATAATGCATCACAACATGCCTTACGTGTATGAATAACCTACTAACAATGAAAATTTCAGAATGTAATATCGATAAAGTACCTAACAACACACACATACATGCACACACACACATATATATATATATATATATATATATATATATATATATATATATATATATATATATATATATATATATATATATATATATATATATATATAT
>JABUQX010069908.1:0-18632 GCA_015478945.1 Trachelipus rathkii | reverse complement strand
TATATATATATATATAGAGAGTAGAGGCGGGCAGGTGGTATATATGTATATATATGTGTATATGTGTGTGTGTGTGTGTGTGTGTGTTTCTGTATACTCACACTGGCTAACAACATAATTTAACCCTAATGTATAACTCTTAAACTAAATTACGATTTCGCCAAGGGACCTATACCTAGAATAAACCATTCCACGATCAAGTGGTATTTCAACTTTACTATATATATATGAGTATATAGCAGCATATATATTATATTATGCAGCAGCGTTACATATATAGAGTAGGCAGCAGAGTGAGCAGCATAAGAGAGCAGGCAGTGAGATGGTGAGTATATATATATATACATACACATTATGTATGTATACATATATATAAATAAATATATATATTATTTTTTTTTAAGCACTTGTGTATCTACTAAAGCAATTTAACTTTACTTACTGTTATATTATCTTTTTATATACATATTATTATATTATTATTGGCAGAATATTATATGAGTATATATATATCATAATAACAGTATTGTTATTATTATTATTATTATAAACATAAGTTGGGCATATATATATTATTATTATTACTATTATTATATATGAATATATACATATATTATACATAATATATTATTGGTTATTATTATGATATATATAGATATTTATAAGTTATATATATATATATATATCTACTAAAGCAATTTAACTTTACTTACTGCTATATATATAGCAGATATATATATATATATATATATATATATATATATATATATATATATATATATATTTATTAAACATATATATATATTATGAGAGAATAGATATTAAGTTATATATATATATATATATATATATATAATTTACACAAAAGTATGAAACATTGGAGAGAGCATATAAAACTAAGTAGCTAATGAAAGTGAAGAAATGAAGAGATGTTTATTTATTAAGAAAAGCTAGAATGACAAGAACAATTTTCAAACTATAATTCAAACAAAAAAAAAGTTACAAGAATTTTTGAAAATGAGAGTGAATACAATAGAGAAAAAGAAATGTTAGAAAAAGAGCAAAAAATAAATTCAATGAAAATGGAGAGGAGGAAAATAATTTTGATAGAGAACTAATTTAAGCTTTATATAAGGACATAGTTAAGTATAAAGGATAAAACCCAAATAACATTAATATTGAGACATTGAGCTTCAAATTTTAAGTTTAAACATTCAAATTTAGGAAACAAGGGTTGGTTCCAACAAATTTAATTCCTCTGATAACATATACATTGGTTGTTCTATTTTGCAGAATGTAGTTTTGACATTTTACTACACCCTGGTTTCATTACTTATAAAATTTCCATTTTGTAGGATGGTTCCTTTTTGTATAACTTCATCCATATCATTTTGAAGAACATTGGCAATGAAGAATAATACTTTTGAAACAGACTGTCATAACACTGAAATGACTGCCAAAAAACACTTCAAAAAAGAAATAAGGGAGGGTGTTACTGTTAATATCTGGGTTGCAAAGGTAAAGTCAGAAAAAAAATTTTTTTTATAAAATAAAGGGGTGGCTTAGTCAGAGCTGAAAGTATATAATTTTAAAATGGAGGAGCTAAGGTTGAAGCAGAACAATTTTAAAATGATGGAGCTTGAGTTAGAGCCAGGAATTTTGAAAGTAATGGAACTAGATTGGGAATTGGAGTCAACAAAAAAAAAAAAAATTACCCAATACACAGCCCTGGCTAATATGAATAAGTGAAAATGAAAACATTTACAGAGAACTAAAAGGTTAAATTGAATATAGGATGTAGTGAGACTCTTTTAGTAGCTATGTGTTAGCTATGCCTTCATATTAATACCTTTTGTAGACCTTCTTCTTACTCAAGCATATCTGTACACACGTTACTACACTTTTATTTTTGAAATTTCATCATTAATTAATTTTAATTAAATGAAGTAATTCAGTTATTTCTTAATTATTTGTATTTTTTCTGTCATCCCAAGAATTATAATGATGGTGAATGGTAGTCTTTTAAATATCTTTGTCTGTGTCATATTTTATATCTTGTTTTTCCACCTATTGGTTTTTCTAATCTTGATTAAATTAAAAAATAACAAATAGTATAATTACATTTGTTTACATATGTCAGCTGACATTTGTTTACACCAAAGAAATTTAAAGAAATTTTCTGGATTATCTGAAAATCTCACTATAGCTGGATGTAAATCCAGATTTTTGTGAACACACCCATAGACTTATCGGTCTCAAATAGATAGCAATGAATTAGAAATATTTTCCAATAGTTTCACCATAAATAATGCTTATAACAATTCCAAATGAAGGTATGGTATATCAAATATAAGAAAAACATTAAAAATCCCTTAAAAAAATGATCCCATAATAATAATAATAATAATAATAATAATAATAATAATAACAATAATAATAATAATAATAATAATAATAATAATAATAATAATAATAATAATAATAATAATAATAATAATAATAATAATGGCTAAATAGGGACCTACTATAAAACTCAAAAATACTTTTAAGTTTTAACACTTGGCTATTACTTACTGGCATGTCAAATGAAATGATGCTGGACATAAGTCACAGCATATCAGATCACCACCTTCACTGCAGGCATCACAACAATCATGATTGTGACCTCTTCCTGGACGTCGAAAATAAGGATGAGCAGCTAATCCTGCTTCCCCTGATTTACTTTGTCCATTACCATTTACTGACTGTGAAGATAAAGCATTTTGACCACCTGGTTGAAGAGGTTTGCTGTTGATTTCTCTTGTTCCTGGAGGAGCTGTGAGCGCCAAAATTTGCTAAAAAAAAAAATGTTAAAATAAAATAAGATAAATAGTTCAATGTAATTTGTATGTCATAATTAATGCAATGTGTTTGAAATATTTTCAATTTTGTGTAAAATGGAACTATTTGCTATTATGAAGTTTTTTAAAACCTTGTTAAATATTCTGCACACCATTTTTTTTTATTAACACAAGTCACTTAAAATCATTAAGTTTGGCATTATAGAAATAAGAGAATAAACTTTCCAAACAATCTTAGGATTTTCTTCCTATAAAATAACATAGTTAAAAGACTAAGAGATATGCAAGACCAGTATTTGGTTCAATAGAAAGAAATCCTTCATCAAAAATAATTCTTAGGTGGGAACAATCTATATTTAAGTCAGGGTAATCTGCAGCTTAAAACAAAAAATGGCTCCAACCTCTATGACATTTTTTTTACATGGTTTGAATACTAAATTAGTTGGGTGAATCAATATTAGTTAATTTCTATTTGGAGTGGAAAGTTTTTGAATCAGTTCAAGAGGTTTCAAAGGGAATCAAAATCAATATCATTTTCATTATGGATGAGACAAGGAATTGGGATCAGAGCAAATATTTTTTTCATTTTTAATTCCTATAATTTTTAAACATACCTGCATTTATTCTCTTATTTAAAAATCAATGAAAAATAGTGTAACAAATTTAGTTATAATGATTTAATATTTCCACAGAATAATTACAAGCAAACCATATTAACGATAGAATGCACACCTCATCACTTAGTAATATAGGCCTAATAAATAGCTATATAAACATAAAATGAATGAATATTTTATAGGAATCCAACAACAAATACTGTAACTCTTTTCAAAATTCTGACTATAAGAACACTACAAGCAAACAAGAAACTAGTAATATGAATCTAGCTGGAGGCTGGATAATCCAAAACCTAAAAACCTATATGGATCGGTAAAGTATTCTTTAATTCATTTTCAACATTCAAATTTCCCATTAACAAGTTTGTATAACATTCCTCTGTATATATATAAATGAACAAACATACATATAAACATGTCTACATGCACATGTGCATGCACATTAATATTTTTAAATACCATATATAGAGTATATATATATATAGTTAAGGTTATATATATGAGAGTATATATATAGTTATATAGTATATATATGCATAGTTGAGCAGCAGTTAAGCGAGGTATATATAAGGTATATGGCATATATATATATAGTAGGGGGTATGTTAATAAGGTTATACAGCATATCAGATATATATATGCTATATATATATATTATATATATATATGTTGTTAAGATATATATATATATATATATATATATATATATATTATTATAAAGAATATATATAAAGGTGTTATATATATATATATATATATATATATTAGTTATTATATGTTCTATACAAGTTTAGAGGTCTGGCATTTATCTATGTACATTTGTTTGACAAATAAAGATTTCCGAAACATCATATCCACCGTGAACCTCGTAAAGATAGTAATGTTATGGTCCCTCCATGGTATTTTTTTTAGTGATGCAATATTTAACCAAGCTGGCAAGACAACATGTTACACAGCTCAAAAAGAAATAGACTTTCACCTGAAAAAGCAGTGATATGCTTTTATTTTTGCACCACATTTTGTGAACTTTAAACTGGTGATAAATTTAATAAATTAGTCACATTAACATTCACTTTCCAATATTTTCAAAAAGTTAACTTCTCGTAATTTATTTAAGCTTTTATTAATATTTCTTATTATTATTAATTAAACAGTAAAAATTGCAACATTTATAAATCTATAGTAAAACTGAAAAAAATTGTCTAAATTAAAAATTTGTTTGCTCTAGGATTTTTACTATTAATCTGATTTTATAAAATTTTTGTTGGATGAGTTACAAAACTTCACTAAATGTATTAGGTTTATACCTCCTTTAAACAGTATCGTATTCCAAACGTAAGAAAATTTCTCCATACAATTTTTTTAACAGTTTTCTGCCAGAATTTATATAGAAAATTTTTATCAAAAGTAAAAAAATTTGCTCTAGATTTTTAAAATGAAATTATAGTAAATAAATTTAACTAGTTACACAACTTTCTTTTAGGCATTTTCTACATATCCAATTACTATGCCTCTGGGTACACCATTCTTCCAAATTTGAAACAGTCAACACAATGACCTTACCAGTGATCAAATTGTATGGTATATAGAAAAATGCTCTAAATAAAAGATATGTAACTTGCCCAATTGAATCCACTCTGTAAAAAAAAAAATAAAAAAAAAAAATTTTGTGAATTTTTACCCTTCTTCCAGATGTGAAAATATAAACAACACAGATACTTTTCATTTTTGAATATAGTACAGAGGAGATAAAAAGGCATAAACCTAAATAACACTTTTATCTAGTACCGTATTCAACTAAATGCTAAATTTTTTTTCAACATTCCAAATCTATTCACAAATACTCGAATCAAAGTTTTGAAACAACCAATTAAATCTACTCTAAAATATGAAATGAATTGTAAAAATAAATCTTTCAATTTTTACAATTTTTTTTTTTTTTTTATTAAACATTGAACGTTTCCTATAAGTCAATCATTATATATTTTTTTAATGAATATTTGTCCATCATTATTTTAGTAAAGCACATTATATTTAAAGAAAATAATCTCTTACATAATTGTATAAAACATATTACTGTAAGATTATTAAGAATTTAAAGATGAATAAATTTTAATATCTGATGCATTTTAAATTTAAAAAATCTATATGTCTAACAGGATCTTTCGGTAAAAATAAAGAAAAATCTTACAATTATAGATCCACTATATAGGTATGTATATACCACTATTTCATAGTTAAATACGAAATTAAAGCTAATAAATGGATTATTCTATATGAAATTAAATATTCCGATTTTTTTTTATGAAAAAAAATCTCAATTCTTTATATAAAAAAGATTTAGCCAAAGGCAAAATATTAAAATAATATCTAACTGGAGCCAGAGCATTTTGAAAAGTCAGGATATCCAGCCAAATCTGGAAACTGTTACATCACTACAAGAAACACACTTAGAATCAAATCAATTACCAAGTTCTAATCAATTTACGCATAAGCATGCAGAAAGTAATCAAATTATTTAAAATGCTTCTTTGAGTTCATCTTTTTTTAAAGGATTCTGTTGCAAATAAAATGTGTACAGTTTCATGCATAGGAATTCAGGCTTTAATTTGCTTTTTAAATACCCTACAACTATGTTAAAATATGACATATGGGTAAATCCATGTCATGTCCATATCATCCAGGTGTTGATATTTCTGAATTTCTTAAAAAATGTGTGTAGAAGCCCCAAAGCTTTAAATAAATTTCATAAATATGAGGCTGCGATGGATACTGACAATAGCTAATGATATAAGCCCCAGATCAGAGAAAAGATGGGTTAAAAAAAAAAAAAAAACATTCATAGCTATTAATGAGTAAGAATATTCTTTAGTTATTCTTTATTATCTAATATAGCTAATTAGTTACAAAGGTAACAAAATTGAAAAAATAGTTTTTATTATTTGAAAGATTTATATATATATTTTTATATATATTATATATATATATTATACGTCTATATATATATATATATATATATAACTTAACTATATAAATAAAAATATAATATATATATAATAATATATATAATATATATATATTAAAAATTAGGAACGTTCATAAAATCTTAGTAAAGATTCCATGACAAAAAAATGTTTGTGAACCACTGACTGCACTTAATTCCACCAGAGTTAGGTGGGGTTCCTGAAGCAGACCCAATTTAAAGACTGACATGGCCCGATATGCACCATTTGAAAGTGTGTAAGTCTTCTAAGATACTTTTGGAATATACAGTAGGTAAAGGGAGCTTGTTCCGGACTCTAGCAGTGGAGTACATGTAAGATTGAGCATAGAGATTAAGTCTGAGGTCAAAGAGCTGCATAGAGAAAAGATGAGACTTCTTAGAAAGACGTGTGGCAGGAACCCTCCTCAATGGAGGAGGTATGCGATTGAAGAGTTCAGAAGAGCAGCATCCGTTGTAATTGCAATAGAATAAAGAGAGTGACGCAACAATTCAATTAATAAGAATAAAAACCTTAGACTCCACCTTTTTAAGAAGCTGTGTAAGTGGAATCATCCCAGATACTCCGTACAGGGGGGAACGAAACCTCTGTAAGGTAACTGGGGTGGCATGAAGATATACTGAAGACGCCTCAGAACACCCAACCCTTTAGAAGAAGCTTGCTTAGAAGCAGAAGTAAATATTATAATTCCAATTAAGGTCACGGGAAAAAGAAACACAAAGAATATTAAGGACAGACGAAGGTTTGAGTCAGACTTTTTCGAATATGTTGTAGCTGTGTGGAAGATTATGTCGAGTAGAAAACTGGAGGGATTGAGTTTGTGAGTAATTGAAAACAACCTTGTTTTCAATAAAAATTTCCAAAAAGAGCAGAAGTTAGCTGCTTCAAGCGTCTATCAAAATGAAGGGTGAAGTCGGCATAGGAGTGTATATGTGATGAAGTAATGGAGAGAAGATCATTAATGAAAAGTAGAAAGAGAGTTAGGGATAGAACAGAACCCTGAGGAACACCACTATTTTTAGATTTAAAACATGAGCGGTGGCATTCACAGAAATGCCGAAGGGAAAAGGACCACAGATCAGAAAGAAGATCATACGCATGAGTGGTGGCATTCACAGAAATGCCGAAGGGAAAAGGACCACAGATCAGAAAGATCATAGTGGCGATCAGAGATAAGATTAGAAGAATAGAAGTGTTTCAGATCTTCCTCTTAAAGAGAGATTCGAAAATTTTAGAAAGAACAAAAGAAGTTAGAGAGATTTAGTCACAGGTGGAGGCTTGAAAGTGGTCTCCTTTTTCGGTACAATCTGAATGAGACTGAATATATATATTATATATATATATATATATATAAATATATATATATATATATATATATATATATATATATATATATATATATATATATATATATATATATATATATATATATATATATGTGTGTGTGTGTGTGTGTGTGTGTGTGTGTATTATCAAAGTGAAGTTTTCAGAGCAGTTTTCATCTATTTCCGAAATTAAATTTAAAAGAAATGTGATTAATTTCGATTGAAATATTGGTTCCGACCACACAGACTGGTAACGAATAAACTTAGCCCAGTACATCATAGATTTTAAAGGGGAAAATATTTGTGTTTGTGTATTAATGTGTAGAAACGAGTGAAGACGAAGACTTACTTGAAACACAAGTACACGCTTAAATGCTTAAAATATGACTGCAACGATATTGAAGTAGATGTAGGAGAGGGATTTATACTTCAACTGAACATTTGATATCTTTGGCCGAGATTTTCCATTTAGTAATTTCATTTATATTTTATGCATTTGCAATGTTAATTAAGCTTGGACCATAAATTCTTCTTATATATGTCGATTTGAAATTTTAAGAGTAAGTCGCAGATTATATACGATCATAAAAACGTCTATTTCGAACGCTTAACATGGATATTGATCTGTTCTGTGTTTTCATAATTGGCGGACAGACTAAGTTCGGAACCCACATACAAACTAACGCTAAACATAGCATAAAAATACGTAATTATATATTATTTATATATATATATATATATATATATATATATATATTTATATTATATTATATAATATATAATATTATATATTTATATATATATATACATATTATAATATATATATATATATACTATACATATATATATATAAAAAATATTATATATATATTATATATTATAATCATATATATATATATATATACTATTACATATATATATAACTTATATATGTATAAAATAGAATAGGGCAAGAGTGTAACATTATAACAAATGTTGCCAAAATTATGCTTCATCCTTCTATTCATTTCTTTAAATGTACGGAAAGAGACACTACACGCAACAGCCCCATTACAACCAACAAGACAGAATTAACAAACACAACCAAAGAATCAAAACCAGCCAATTCCCTGAACAATCTATATGCAACAATTATAACCACCTTATATACTTAATATATATAATATATATATAATTATATATAATATATAATATTATATCATATATATATATACTATACATAATATATATATATATAATATTATATCATAATATTATATATAATATTATATATTATACATATAATATATAATTTTATATTACTGATATATACATATATATACTATATTTAGTATATATAACTATATATACTTATATATTAATATATATAATATATATAACATTATATAAAATATATAAAATAATATATACTTAATATATATTTATAGTATATATCATTATAATATATATATATATAACCTATATATTATTATATATACTATATTATATAATTTTTTTAGCATAAATCGAAAAGGAAAGCTGAGTTTTTTCCTATTTCCCTTTTCAAATCTAACATAAGTTTTAAAGTTTAAGACACGAATTTAAGTTTCTCTAACTTTTTAGAAATAAAAAAATCATTGTAAAATAATATTAAATCAATAATAACAATTAAAACGGATGCAATAATGTTTAAAAATTATTTTGATGTTAATAACACACCAGGCGATGCAAAAAAGATATCATTAACTTAAGCTGTAACTAATAACATAGTAATTGGTTGTTTCACTTTTGGCAAAGCAAACGAGGTGCTCAATGGATCGAATTCCTGATCCGAATAATTCCACTTAAATGAATCTCCAACATCGGCAGGAAAAATAAAATGCGAGTTCTTTTCAGTCGCACATTCGAATATGCAGAAACAAATGTAAGAGAAAGGCTTCGGAGGAAGACATGACGAAGTTGAGTTCAGGTTAGGTTATGTTAGGTCCTTGTATTATATATCTTCAGGCATATACAGCTTCTTTTTTGACTTTTAAAAATTTAATCATTTAATTCTTTTTTTACCAAAATTAAACATAGAATATAAAATTATATAGAATACAATATGTAATAAATTTTTACTTCTAAATAAATAAAACCATACAAATAGAAATAAATATATAATATATAATATATATAATAATCTGTGAACCGACATCGATTATTAGTGACAAATAAAAATAAAAAATATATATATATAAAATATATAAAAACTCATCAAGAAATGAAACCATATGCTCTAAGATCTTGCGCACAACTTAATTAAAAAAAATTTATCATGCCCTGCGATTAAATTTAACAAAAAAAAAATATTTAGTAGTTTCGGAGACGTTTAGGCTCAATCACTGTTTCACAATCAAAAAAATCAAAAGTATTTATGGGTGTATAAACCGTAATATACGATAAATAGAGATATACAATTACTTATAACTATATAGTAATATATATATATATATACTATATATTAATATATATATAATCATATATATATAATATATTCTATTATTATTATATATATAATATAATATCATATATATATATAATAATATTATATTATAGATATATATATTTTATATTATTATATAATTATATAATAAATATCATATATATATTAATATATACACCATATATAATATAATATATATATATTATATATATATAATAATTATATAATAATTTATACATACTAATATATATAGTATATATATATATATATAAATATATATTATCAATACATATATGTAAATTTAATCTACATATATAATTATCTTGATATATATTAATGCGATATTAATCTATATATATATATAATTAAAAGGATAAATATTAAATATTAATATACTATATTTTATTATAATATATTAATATAAATAATAATACTATAATTTTAAATATATATTAAGTTATAATATAATGAATCTAATATATGTTCATATAAATTATTAATTACTATTACAAGAATAATAATATAAAATAAAAATAAATAAAATATAATAAAATAGCTTAAATAAAAAATATAAGAAATAAAAAATAAAAAAAATGTATATAATAATAATATAATAAAATAACACAAAATAATTAAAAACAATATATAAAAAAATATAAAAATATAATAAATAAAAAAAATAATATAAAATATATAAAAAAAAATAAAAAAAAAAAAAAAATAAAAAAATGAATGAAAAATAAAAAAAATAATATATATATTAAATATACAAATTAATTAATTATAAAATAAAAATAAGATTTAAATAAATATAAAAATAAAGTATATTATATAAATAAGATATATGAAAAATAAAATAATAAAAAAAATAAATAAATAGATATTATAAATAAAAAAAAATAATAATAATATAATAATATATAATATTAATATACTATATATATATATATATAATATATAATATAATATATATATATATACATATTTATTTAATATATAATATATTATATTATATATATATTATATACTATAATATATATATATAATATTATATATTATATATATATATATTATATATTTTTCAAATTATATATCTATATATATTATTAATCAAGTAGCACCGTCTACTTATATAGGGCTTTAGTATATATTATATATATATATATATTATATATATATAATATATTATAATTTAATATTTAATAATTTGCATATTTTTGGTATATTATATATATATATATATTATACTAATATATATATATATAATATTATATATATATATATATATATATACTATGATATATTATAATATTTATTAATTATATATATTAATATAATATCTATATATAGTATTATATATTATTATATAATATATATATATATAATATACTATAATATCATATATAATATATATATATATACTATATATATATATATATATATATAATATATATATATTATATATATATATTATATAATTATATCATATACTATATATATATATTATATATATATTATATTAGTTTAGGGATTATTCACCCAGATATCTCTTTAACAGGTCGGTAATGAGCATTCGAGTCAGTAATTGAAAACACACACAATGGCAATAAAATAAAATAAATTCTGAAAATTACTTAATTGATACTGCTGGGGAAATTTTAAAACAAAATATCCTTCGTAAACAATATTAAAACAGGTTAAATTTATCTTCAATATTTACAGCACCATATTTTTCGTTATCCAGCTACCATGAAAACTTAACCTCTTTCTCTAATAGCAATTATTAATAAAACATATAAATACAATATTAACCATGTACAATATTAATTTAATAACAAGAAAAATATTATCGAAGTTTTAAAAACTAAATACAACCATATAATACATTTTCAATAAATCACACAAACCAAAAAAAAAACATACCAAGTGATTCCAACACGCGATATGCCAAATACACAAACAAAAAACCAAAAAAAACACCCCAATCAAAAAAAATCAAAACACGCCCAAAACACACAAAAACCACAACCAAACCCACTGCAACTCAAACAATTACAAACAACAACCCTAGATTAGTATGCTTTTAAGACCCAAAAACGAACCAACCATAATTGCAAAAAACCTACAATTCAAATAAACACAATCTGAATCCTAACCTATAACTAAAAACACTACTCACATAAAAATAAAATAATGAAATAATATAAATAACAAAACATAACAAAAATAAATCAATAAATAAACCTAATAATTACCTACACAAATTTTGCTTAAGAACTTACAAACTACAGAATTTAGAATAAAATAAAAACTATTATAGTAAATATCTCTAATATCTACACAATCAAAAAAAACTAGATTAAAAATATATATTAAAACTAATCCCAAGAAAAAAAAAACTTAAAAATAGCCACCCTAACGTAAACTAACCAAAAAAAAAAAAACATAAAACAAAAAAATGATTAAACCAATATCCTAAATAAACCCAATTACAGTATCAATCATACCAATAGCAATCACACCAAAACATTAAATACCCTACCAATAATTCTATGTGAACCTGCTATAAAACACATAAAACTATCCTAAAAAACCCCATAACTACACTATCAATTAACCTCGCCTATCACGCTAATAAAAAACACCCACGAATTAATATTGCGCTGGAATAACATCCAACCAAACCAAATAATAAGACCGACCGACGACCATACTAACTATACACCACTTAATACATATATTATTACCCAAACACCCAAACCCCCTACCCAATGATGTAAAACAAACGTGCACATACCAAAAAAACCAAGCGTACACAACGCGGAGACTTCCTTGGGCGCTTAATATTCATAAGTTACTTGGAAGTTACAATAGTATTTCCCTTTATACAACAAATAGCTCAAAATACACTTATTGATATAAAAACGTAACAAAAAATACCAAGTATTTTCCGATAAAAATTCTAATCAATTTTCAAAAACGGCAAAGCACTTAAAATACAACATTCTTAACAAATTAAAAATATCTATTTGTCTGAACTATTTATTTTATCATTTTCTGTAAATACTGCAAAAACAACTTAAAAATTAAATGTTCATTATATATAAATGATATATTTTTTACCGTTTTAATAAACATACATCATATTTTAAGCAAGTACATTTAAAGATATTCTTTTAATTAGAAATAATTTCAAAAACAATCTTTGTTATTTTGTATTTCCAGAGACAATATGCATTAAATTTTAAATAGTAAAGAAAATGTTTTATATGCATTTATAATCTAAAGATCTAATTCTAACACGAACTCATCACATTAGAGGAAAGTCCTGAATTACATTCAATTAAAATCAACGATAGTCACAATATTCAACAACCAGATGACATACATAAATAAACATACATAACAATAACACTAACTAAATGAACATAACAATAACACCAACAACATACAATAAACACTAGACGAAAGATCACATATTAAAAACAAGCAAAGAAGGAAAACCCCTACACAGAAAGAATTAACAAGTTAACTACAATCAATTTTTTAACAGAAGCGACAACTCAAGAATATTGAACCGAGAAAATATGAACTTAATAACAAATATTATTAAATAATAAAACTATAAATGTAGAAAAAAATTTTAAGTCATCTTTAAACCCACTTGTATGTACTAGTTACAGAACTTTCAAACATATAAAAAACTATTCTCTAATAATTACTTGAAAATTTTTAAAGATATTATACAAATAAATATATACCTAATAAAATACAAACCGTAGTATATATATATATTAAAATATAATATAATATAAAAATAAAACAAACCAAACCAAAAAAAAAAAACAAAAAACAAAAAAAAAACCAAAATATAAATTTAATACTTTGTATATGAATAATGTACAATACATATACATACTAATAAAATAATATACTACTATCTTTTCTTTTGTATAATAATATAAATATAAATAAATAAATAAAGTATACATAATAATACCCGATCTATATATTAGAATCGATAGTTATTCATTAGCATACGAGAACATAAATATATTTAAAAACAAAGAGAACAATTATTTTTATGTTTAACTATTAATAAATTTGTTATTAAATTAAATTCATTATAATATAGTAAATTTTTCTAAAGAATAATTAAGAGTTATAAATAATGAAATTTGAATTATTTAGACTCTGCGGAGCTAGGAAAGAGTAGCTTTTAAACTTTATCTTCGAAAAAACCCCCTATAACAAATAAAATAATAATAACATGAGAGAGAAAAATCAGAGAAGAAATATATACTGATGTTGCTGGCATCGCTTAGCAAGATAACTACCGAAACAATGAAAAGACAGTTAAATAGACACAAAAATGCAGAAGGTAGGTGGTAGCAGCGTGGAAGAATGCGGACGAGGTAACAAATGAGGAAATGGCACCAACAACAAAGGCGTCGTCTATTTTGATCTTTGTTGAACGTGGAGAGACAGGATGGAGTGGCAGGGGATGATTTGTGGGTGCAAGTGTTTGAAGAGGAAGAGGAGTTGAAGAGGAGGAGGAGTTTATGAGCAAAACAGATTCGAGTAGAGCTGTGTGCGCTGATCAAGAACGGAACGTGACTAGAAGAGGAAATGCCGTGGCACCGAGTGGCGGCTTAGCAAAAACTAAAGAGATATAATTATATAAGCTAGCACCAACGAAATAGGTATGCAGCGAGGTAGCTGGAGGAGATGTACGGAGGAGTTGGCCCACCAGAGAACAATATCGTGAAGAAAAAATACAAGATATATAATTGAAAGAGAAAAAGTTTCATGGTAATTTGTTAGAAATTGCTGGGACTGACCAAAAATATCCCTGTATAAATTGAAAAAACATAGATTAAAATATATGAAATAACATCAAATATTATGCGTGAGAGAAATAGAAGAAGAATTTAGTGAGGGGTAAAAATGAACGGATACAGGAAAGTAATTAGGGGATGAAACACAAACGGAATTGATCTCTCAGTAATATCAGACACAGATTGTATCAGAAAGAGATCGGAAAATTCAATAGTAGAGAGTAAGAGTGGGAAGGCATATGTCATCAATCAAAGATTAAAATGTCGACTTAAGAGGAAAGTCTCATTGTGCGCAAGAACTAATGAATGGATAACGAAATGACGATTTTATAATTAGTAGTGGTAGTGATGTCAATATCCATGTCTCCATTTCTATTTAATTTATATATGGAGGGGATGAAAGAGTTAAAGGTAGTGGAGGGTGTTAAATGATGGTTAATAGAAGAAGGAGGTATGGCTGCCTTGAATTTTGTATGTTGAATGATTAAGTTTTTGCTAGAGAAAGCTACGATCTGAAAAAAAGCTATTGACGCAAGGGCTTCGGAAACTATAGAGGATTATAGTTAGTATTGCTTGCGTAACGACGGTTTAAAAGTAACCCTGTCAAAACTTCAAAGTGATGAGGAGCATCGCACTGGTGCAATTGATGTTGGTGTTGACAATATGGAAAAGATTCATCGAGTTAATAATTGTAATGTAGTATAAGTTGAGATGAAAAGAGGAGGGTTGAACTGAGAGCTGTAGCAATAAAACTTTTGAAGGCCAACTTGAAGGGGGCGCCATAGAGAAATTAAATGCGATCGTGACTAATGTTTTTTGAAAGAGACAGGGTTCTGCCCAACAAAAGGGAGTTATACACACTGTATACTGGTCGTTAATGTAATGGAAGTGAAAAATTATGGCGTTCGTAGAAATAAATAATAGTCCGGTACTAGATCTAAGTTGCAAAGCTGTGACAACAAATTAACTTACTTAAATATCTACTACTCATTTTAATGTATAAACAAGTTTTAAGGGCAAAACTTAAAATTATTTATATTATTGTGGGTGTGACGTAATTTACAATTCGTAATTTAATGTAAAAAGATTTGAAAAGATAATTGTATATCTCCTCGTTCCCGGAGAACCCCCAGGTAACTATTTACGGGGTTATTCAACCATAATTATAACCATAATATATAATTACAGTCTAATATAGCTTAATCAAATAACTAATATATATAATAGTCAAAAATACTATATAACATACCTCTTTTCCCCTAAAATAATCACTTAATTAAATTATTATACATACTAGCCCAAAAAATATTCGCCGACAGAAACATATACTCGTAGATATATATATATATATTATATATATATATTATATATTAGTACTACCTATGCAATAACAAACTACTTATTTTCTCATCTTTTTTATACAAAAAATAAACACCATCACATAACGAGGAGACCCTAAATCAAGACGGCACGGCTATACTATTTTTAACGTAAACACCGAAAGAGACGGAGCGAAGCCCAAGGAGAGACAATAGTCACATATCTCCAACCCGACTGTATGCGAAACTAGGACAGCGTTCAGATTTGGTTTGCGATGATTCCACTGAGCTCATCGGCGCTCTTTATAATAATAAAAATTGAAATAATAACAACAAAATTTTTAAAATAACAAACAAAACAACAACTATCCATATATAATTACAGTACAAACATACTATTCACTTATATCTATTAACAATATCAATTATTACTTATGGAAATCTGATAAACCACTATAATTATAATATTCAATCAGCACAGTAATTACCTATTTATTATATATAAATTTATTGATTATTATTAATTGCACTAGCACTATTGTCCTTATTCATTGAATTGTATATAGACCTACACAATATTATATTTAAGCTACGCTAATATTCATTATTACACTATTCACTTATTAAAAATTTTTTCAGAATTAATATATACCTGATATTATTTGAAAATTGTATGCAAAATGATTCCTATATCTTCATCAAATAGTATAGATTTGTTTTATATATTTCACTATTATATTTTAATAACTTCATTTTTCACTTAAAAAATCATTTAAATATCATTAACATTATACTGTATTATTATATTATCACCACAATCGCTGTTATTACTATAAAAATGAGAAATGATATATTAGAACATTTTGGAAACATTTCCATAAGAAATTAATTGAAAATGTAATAAATGATGAGACATTTGGAAAATTTAATTTCATTTTCGACCGAGTTTTCACTTTGGAAACGCAGCGCCCCCTTCTTCAATACAGTATTTTTAAATTTAGCCTGAAAATTACTTTATTTTTGTATTAATAATTAATTATTGAAAATAGCTAAAGAATGGATTTCAAAAATTCACTTGACTCATTGTAGTCATAATTCTCACATGCAATAACATTCATGTTAAAATTATTATATTTTTTAGTTTCTCTTGCTTTCTCTCTTACTGGTATTTTGCGTAAAATGACACCTCAAACTTTCATTTTTTCTTTCTCTCATCTCTTTAAATATTCCAATCAAATCTTCAGTAGAATTTGAAGCTTTCGATTCAAGTCTTCCGAAAAAATAAATCGGCGCTCTGACTATCCTCTATTGTGCAACGCTTTATCTCTCTCTCTCTCTCTCCTCTCTCTCTTCTCTTTCTCTCTTCTCTCTCTCTCTCTCTCTCTTCTTCTCTCTCTCTATCTCTCTCTTCTCCCTCTCTCTCTCTCTCTCTCTCTCTCTCTCTCTCTATCTCTCTCTCTCTCTTCTCTCTCTCCTCTCTCTCTCTCCTCTCTCTCCTCTCTCTCCTCTCTTTTCTCTCTCTCTTTCTTGTCCTCTGATTTTTAGCCTCCTCTGGTTCAAGCTTGCATAACTGCTTAAAGAATTCAGATATATATATATATTATATATATATATATATATATATAATAATATATATATATATATATTATATATATATAATATATATATAAATATATAATTTAACTACATATATATATATATCTATATATGTACAATATCTTTATATTACATATATATATATATATATATATATATATATGTAAATCTGTTTTTTGATAAGGATATAAACATAAAGGAAAGATATGGATACATGGGTGTTTTAGTTAAATTATGGTATTATTATTATTATTATTATTATTATTATTATATTATTATTATTATTCTTAATAATTATTTATTATTATTATTATTATTAAAATATTCATCATATTTTAAATGCAAGCAATGTTAAGAAACCAGGTTAGAAGTTTTAATTATTATTATTATACATCCTTAATATCTATATATTATTTAATTAAGCGAATATAGCAAGTCTTGGCTAGAAAGCAGATACGGTCATCTAATAACATAATCTGTCTCGCAATCCAACGAATTACAACTTAAGAAAAAAGATGAAGATTCTGATACGCGCAATATTTTTAACAAAAAATTATTACTATACAATAATTTTTAAAAACAATTAAATTACAAAATAAAAAATCTTAAATATGGGAAAAATAATAATAAA
>JABUQX010069907.1:7500-19922 GCA_015478945.1 Trachelipus rathkii | reverse complement strand
TATTTTGTAGATATATTACGTGTTACAGCGATTACCAGGATTCACATAGAAACTTTGTAACAGCGTTAACAGTAGACTCTACCTGAAACTAAGGACATATAATGTCACAACTAGAAATCAAATCAGGTCCTTAAAATACCTTAAGCAGCGAATTAAACTGACTATCGTGATTAGCAAAGTCATCATACTTATCCAATAGTAACAGTGACGGTAAATAACATACAAATTAATAATCCATAATTCTACAAGATCTTTAACTACGATCAGTATAGTATTCTAAAATTCATATTCATATATTTATTATAATTTACTATATTTAAACCATATGGTTAATATTGTAAAATTTTTTAATTAAAAACAAATAAAGATTATTCATTTGAACACTTTGTTTAATTATTATACAGACCAAGATATATTATGGTTATAATTTAAATTTATTATAAGATATATTGAACATCCGTATGATATTTAACAAGAATTGAATCAAAAGTTTACGACGTGATTTACTGGCCTCAACGAAGCAATTTCATTGATTTATGTTTATCACTTACTATTGATAAGTATGAACTTTTGCTAATGGATACAGTTTATTCGTGCTTAAGGATATGTTAGTTTCGTTGTAATTATATTCTTAATCAAGGGAGTCTTGTTGCTTATTACTGTGTAAAACTTTGTTACTTACTATATTTCGTTCGGTCCAGTATATAAAGACTTATTTTTTACTTATGTTTATTCCAAAACCATACTCGAGATGTGACTTACAACAATAGATCAATAGATCATGGGAAGGTGGAGGAGGTGACGAGTGCTTGGTAGCGGTTGATTACAATTACTGATTCTGTCTAGATGGTGCAAAAAAGAAGATTTTTTAGTATAAATTAAAAAGAAAAAATTTTAGTAAAATAATATATTTTATAACAAAAGATAAAAAATAATAAAAGTTTTGTGTTATGTTATACAAAATCATGGAACTTGAATCAATATATCATAGGTTCAATAGATCATGGGTGGGTGGGTGCGTTTGATTTACTTATTTACTCCTTTCGATTAGGGTATGCACAAAAACGCAAATTTAAGTTGTAAGCATCCAAAGATAACATTTTTGTAAAAAATAATTTTTAACAAAAAATAAAAAAAAATTAAATAAAGTTTTGTATTATTTAGTAAAAATGATAACCCGTATCCTAAATCTACATCATATGTCAAATAGATCAATAGATCATGGTGGGGTGGAGGATAGGTGGGTAGGTTTTATTTACTGATTTTACAATTACTGCTTTAGGGTATGTAAAAACGCAAATTTTTGACGTTATAACATTGAAAGAATAAATTTTTAGTTAAAAACAAAATGTTTTAAGCAAATAAAACACAATAAAATAAATGAAAATAATAAAAATAAATAAAATATTAAAAATAAACTTAACAAATCTTTAATTATCAAATGATAAATGTAGAAATGAACTTATAATTAAATACGCAAGACAATATTTTTTATTACGAAATAAAAAGAAAACGAGATTTGAAATAAGAAATGTCGTCGATCACTTTAGAAAACGTTATCTTGTAAGATCATCCTGTGCTTTCTCCAGTTCCAGTTATCCTTCTCTTCTGTTTTTCATTGATGCCTTTCTGTTTTAATAAATAGGACGTTCTTCTGCTGCCACCCAGAGATCTATAGAACCTAAACCCACCCCAAATATGAGGATCTACTATTTAACATATATACATTGTACAATATTTGGGCTAAACCCAATGTTTACTTAACCGTCCCACCGGCTCAACACGTGCCTGTACCCAACTCTGACTAACTTCTCCAGACTCCTTTCCTCATCTTCCCTCTCCTCCTTTTTACCTAATCATCATCTTCTGTTTGCGTCCGCGCCATGTTCTTCTGGGGACACCCCCTTCAGGGGGTCCCCAGACACTTTACATCTCCTATATTCTTCTATGACTTTATAGACATATATTTTCTACCAACATGGGACTAAATGAATATTTCATTAATTCAGCACCACCGGGCGTCCAGCACCGGTGCCAGTACCAGACTTGATTCTTCTGACTCAATTTTCCTTCGTTTCCGGTACTCCTTCCTTCTGACTGCTGACTCTGCTCCGGTCTTCCTTTTTCATTTCTTATGCATCCGTTCTTCTATACGGGCACCTTCCGGACTGATTGTCCCAGACCTTTACGAGACTCTTAACCATATATTCGAGATGTACGACGGTTCGCATAATCCAATAAGGATACCAATATTGTATTATATCACAAATATTGTATATTTGGCACCGCATCGGCTCCAACACGCGTAACCGACCGGCCTATCGGAATCGGAGCCTATATGCCTGTACTCTTGCTCCGATCTCCTTTAGCAGTCTGCCAAATTCATCCTCTTTCATGGCATTTCAACTATTTTTATGGTCCAGCACCCCCTTGCGTATGCGCAGCGGACAGATGCGTAACCCATCTTATACAACGAGGGTTAGTCACATCCGATATGTGGTGCCAAATTTTGACGGTACTAATAAACCAAACCGGCGATATACTATCTTAAATATATCATAGTGAATATAATTATATTAACTTATATAATATATATATATATTTATATTATTTATTTTTATCATAGTATATAAACTTATACGTTGCCAAATATATATATAGTATAAATATATAATGATTATATATTAATATATATTATATATATATAAATATTATAATTAGTATATGAATATATATATAATATTATTATATTATATATAATATTAGTATATAATATATATAATTATATATTATATATGAATATAACTATATAATATATAATAATATATATATATTTATAAATATAATATATATATATATCATATATAATATATTAGGTATATATTATAATTAATATATATATATATTTAGTATATATATAATATTTATTATATAATAAGATCATATATATATATAATATATATATATATAATATATATATATATATATTATATATATTATATATATGATATAATTATATATTATATATATATTATATATATTATTAATATATATATTATATATATTATATATAATATTTATATATATAATATCACTCTATATATATATATATACAGAATTTTTAAGGGCCAAGTTTTCCTATCATCAACTCGTGTTGATGTCGTCTGTTGTAGTTGTATGCCTCGTTTGATTGTTTGTGGTGAGGATGTCTGCTCGTAAAGTTGATAGTGTGGTATTGTCTTAGTATTGAGCTTGGACCCGTTTGTTTGATGTTGCTGTTCGGATTTATATGTATTTTTTTTTGGGCGTTTTCAAATCATTTTAAGATCTTTTTGTTATGGGATTGTTTGTTGTATTTAGTGAATAAGTTGTGTTTGGTTACTGTGCTCAAATGCCTTTGTGATGTCGATTGCTATATTATTGTTTACGAGTTCGTGTTGGTTTTGAGTTAGCCGTTGATTGTGAGTTGATATGTTAGTTAAGGCGGAGTAGTTGAGTAGCTTGGTTTTGGAAGCTGTAGGTATTTGCATTTGATGATGTGTGGGTTTGTTAGTATGTTTTTTTCATCAAATACATTTGCATCAGTGTTGTTGATAGGCTGAGAGATGTGGGCGATTCGTCTTTTTCCTGGTTTATTAGGTAATGTGATACTTTTTTCCAGATAATGGGAATGAAATTTAGGAAAAACTTTTATATATTTGTGATAATTGTGTTAATTAGTCATCTAGTGTTTGATTTATTGTTTAAGATTATTTTCGTGACCAGTGCGCCACGTACCAGTGTTTTGAGTGTCTTTATTCGTTTTCTAGGTTCTTCGGTTGTGATACTTTTTTCAATTGTTGGATGTAGTGAGTTGTATATCTTGATAGAGCCTGCTGGATGATTTTCCGTTTTGAAGTACATGGAGTTTTTGACCCTCTCTTTGCGAAGTGAGTTGCGAGATAATTGTGGTGTGTTTGTTGAGTTGTGAGTTTTTGGTTTTTGCGTTGATGTATTTGCTGGCTTGTTTTGTTCTTCAGCGTGTTAGTTTTCCACATTCATGTTGTTTTGTCGCTGATGTTTCCTTTGAGAAGGACTTGGAGGTGTTTGAGAATGTTGTGTTTTTACGGTATGATGTTTGAGTTTTAGGGCGTAATTGTCGTCGTTTGATGATGTGGGCTGTTTGTTCTGATCGAGTTCAGTTTTTGCATAGCCTGTTCTATTTCAGTTTAAGGTTGTATTTTTTTTTTTTTATGTACCCTCTGGGGATTTTGGTAGCTGCTTTCGAATTAGAAAAAGTGACAATTTTGTAGTGAATTTGCTTGCACGGAAGGTGAGTGTTAGCTAGTATTACAGTCGCTGATTATATTTCCTATATGGTGTTAGCTGTCCAGTCTGTTCTTTTTTGTTGTAGCTTATCTATGTTTTATGTGGTTAGTTTGTTTTGATATTTGGATTTAGATGAATGGTAGGTGGTCAGAGATTAAGTTTCAGTCTGTGTGACCAGTGAAATTGTGTTAATTTTGGTGAACATAGTGTTATGCCTGATCTGAGAATGTGCATATATAATATATATATATATAATATATATTATATAATATTATCATTAATATATATAATATTAATATTATAAATATAGTATATATAAATTTATATATAATATTAGTATTATATATATAATACTATAATATATATATTTATAATGTATATATATAACTATTATATAATCTTTGCGTGAAGTTTGGTAACATAGTTTATGCTTGGTGATGTGCAAGTATATTATTATTATACTAACTATAATATATAATATATATATATATTATATTAATATATATAATTATAATATATATATTCCATCTTAGTATGTATATATATTATATATATTTATATATATTATATATATATTCTATAAAAGAAAATTTGCTGAGAAACATTTTGTCGTGTTCTTCAAAAACAAATATTTATAGTTTTTTAATTATATTTTACAAATTGGGTAAATATATTTTTTTCATTATTTCATTATTACTAGAGCTTACATATCCACATAAAATAAATACTTTCTGTGTCACGAAAGCTCACATCACTAAGACTAGATAAATGATCGGTCATTGCTTAATTTGCAACTTATTTGCATAAATTCAATAAGTACATGCCGACTTTTCACCTTTTTACTTTTTGTCGGAATTGATGGGAACAAATCAAAGGAAAGGAAACGTGCCCAATCATTCCCAAATCTGCAATAATTATTTAACCAATTTTTTTATTTGTACAAAAAACACAGACTATTCAAGAGTAATATTGTGAATGAAGTAAATTATTGTGAATATATAATTATAATAATATATACTAATATATATAATCAAACTTATATATTATACTATATATATATACTCTATATAATAATATAATATATTATAATCAATATTATATCTATATAATATATTAAATATTTAAATATTATAAATCATATAATTATATTTATAAAATACTAATATTATATCATATATATATATTCATACTACTATACAGTATATGTATACATTATCCCATTAAATCTTATATATCATATATAATCCTCATTTATCATACACTCTTATAATACTATTATTACCACAATCTCCCTTGTCAGCTTATGTCCAAGTTTTTTCTTAAAAATTTCTGTCCAAGAACAAATCCAACATCAATGCAATACTACAAAGAAATATTCTAACCGACCTAGTAAAAAACAGGCATCTCCACGCTTCCGATCTAAAACTGTCCCCTGAAATATCAGCATGCATTCTCGAATGACAGAACAAAATATTCCTCAAATTTTTCAATTCGAAAACCCAAAATATAGTAGGCTTTCTGTAAAATATTAGATTTACGATGCAAAAGTGTATCATTTCATCCGCTTCAAATCATTCAAATTCCCCCTCTCAGTGTTCACACATCTTCTTTAGTAACATGTCCCAACTCTTATATATATTATATCAGGTCCATATTCCATTCTCCACAATTTTCCAATTCCTACCGGTAGAGCAGTTTCTCGCTCTAAATGACAAAACATAGGTTTTGAAAATTGAAATATACCAAGCAATGACAAGACATCATACAAACACACTCGAGAAACGCACGTGATTTAGAAGTCAAAAAGCTACACAGTTGGTGTTATAGCAGTGCATCAAAATTCGGTATGAAAATTCGATAATTCTTAGTTCTTATAGGGGGATGAAATTGGGGCTTAGCGTGAAGCAACAATTGGCGCCACCCCAGTTATAATACAAATATGTATATTTTATATATAATTACAAATTATGCCTACTTCTTAAATTTTTCACTAGTCACAAAAAGAAGCAAGTTTGCAAGTTCAAGTAACGAAAAGAAGTTAATGATCTTGAAACGGGATCAGTACTAGCTTCTTTCTTATTCTCACGAACGATACCAATAAAGAAATGAACGATAGAAAACATTGTTAAACATTACTAAGCAGGATAATAACCGTGTAAGAATAAACACATCAGTTTGAAGCCATGAGAGTTTTGGAGAATTTTTGAAACAAATGCATAGTAGTTATCAAATCGAATCTAATACAATTTAAAATCTCAGATAAAGAAATATTTATAAACTCGAATTAAGTCGTAAACGGTTAATCGGAAAGGGAACTCTTAACTCAATTAAAAGCTTCTACAGAAACACCCACACAAAAAGAACGTGCCTAGAGGAAAAGCTAAGCGGTAATTCACAAATGAACTGTTAAGCTGCAGTCCGTTACTTACTTTTACGAAATAACGACAGCTTTTAAAGTTGACAAAACCATGAACGAAACAGTTAGTACGGAATATTTGGGACATCCGTCCAAGTCTGCGCCTGAAAAAAGAGGAAGGCATGCAGACGTATTGGATGGGACTTTGCTGGGACAAGAGGCGAGCCCGACCGAGAGGAGGCGGATGCAGGCGTAGCGGGCGAGGTGGGGACCGTCTGCAATCGAGGAGACGTTTAAGGTGCCGACCCCGGGGAGCGCGTCGCAGCGGCGTGGAGGTGGGCGGACAATAAGGTCTACGACATTTCGGCAATTCAGGAAAGAAGTTTTATAAATAAAAAGAGTTCCTACAAATTTTTACCTTCATGTCAAATTTTATTATGTACGTAATATTTGTTTACATATGTGTGCATGTATATCATATGATATATGTATATAATATATATCATATATATATAATATATATATATAATATATATAATATAATAATATATATATAAGTATATAATTAATAAATTATATAATATTAATAATATATAATATAATATTAATATAAATTAATAATATATATTATATAAATAATATGGTAAAGTTACTTAACGCCCAATCGGAACGGGAGTAATCTGCCTGAAATCGAATAAAATTTTTTAAACAGGTAGCTTGCTAAATAGAAGTTCTTCTTCGACTCTGATAAACATTGCTTATGATAATTTAATTTTTCTTAACCTTACCTAACCTACCTTAACCTAATGATCCTAAAATCATTATTAGCTCTAAATTAAATCACTAAACTTAATCTATAATACCTATATAACTTAACTCAGTAATAACTGAACCTTAAGATTCACCTCCTAAATTAAGAATCAGGTAAAAAAATAAAGTAAAATATAAAAAAATCAATTTGATCCATAAGAAATCTAATACTTTTAAATTTGGATGTATTAAATATAATTAATGTATAATATAAATTAATCATAAATATATATATTAAATATTAATAGTATATATATATTAAATTTTTAATATGAATTATAATTTATTATAATATTACCTAAATATAATAGTTAAATATTAATAAACATACATATAAATACATATTTATAATCATAAATATTTATATTATATTATACAATATTATTAATTTATTTATGAAAAACTAAACGAAGCTAATTGAGATATTTATTAAAATGTTTACTATATTATGTAATAAGAGGTTATTAGTTGAAAATTTTACCGTCCAGAATCTTAACGAGTTTTATTTGATTATATATATTCTTTTAAACATATTTGTTGTGTTATAGGATTTTAGCTCTGGTGCTCCTTTTAATTAGCATTGGGTTAATAATAAAGTTTATCTTTTACTGGTTATTAAAACATAAAATAAATCCGCCCTGTAACATGCAATAGTTTGAAGAACGTTGAATAAAAATCTAAAACCTTACATATTTGTTATGGATCACAAAATTTATTTACTACAATTTATTGCTGTCTATTTGTTTATTTACTTTAATTTATATACAATTTATTTCAAAAAGACATATAATTTAATTGACATTCAATTTGTATTAGTTATTATGCTTAATCAAGCAACTTTTCTATCGTTAAATGAGATGAGACTTATAGTGTCAGTTTCAGGTTTTTGAGTTTAAATGACTGGAGTAGACTGTTTGAAATGATTGGAGTGCAGATTAAAAAATAGAATCGCCGAAAGGTTCGGGCGCATATGAAAACTGGAAATTATTACTCTATCTGACCTTAGCCATAATATCAAGTCGTCGTATATACACATTAAGTTGGCACTAATGAATGAGATCATGAATCCATTGTGGAGAAAATAATTACCTCCTCTAACGCTTAGATAATATATGGACTCAACTTATAGTATCCAATCAGTAATTAAATAAGTAAACATTATACTGAATATGCTGTTCTATATCATATTGTGAGGGTTGTTTCAAGCATACGGTTATCTGTCTTTTATTCATCTCAAACTTTATAACCACTTTCAATCAATGATCTACAAGACGATCTCCAAGCTGATAATTAATATTATTTATATTATATTAATATTATAGCATCGAAATTTTACCCAACTCCGTTGTCCACTCCGGTCCCACTCTTTATATGGTTCGGATAAGCGTAACTTATCTTTCTATTCATTCCACATTTACTAAATCTGCGCCTCTTTTAGTATCTAATATAAGATCCTTATGAGTCTGCATCACTCTCTACGATATCCTCTCATTCGATAGTAGCTTCCAGTTCGTAATTTTGCCGTCACGACACTGCTGGAACTTGGGTAAATTCTCGGTATGAGCCATCCGTCAACACTATCTTGGTAAATATTCACACTCCGCTTGTAAACTCAGCATGCAGCTATCCCTTTACAAGCTCCTCACTCACTAATATAATCATAATATTCATAAACAATTAAATAGATACACTCATACCTCCCTATAAACTAGTCCACCTTCCAGTAACGATTTAACATTATAGAACCCATGTAATTTTCCAAATTTCAAAATTTACAAGTTTAATATATTTAGCTAAGATATATTAAATATTAATTTAATTAAATATATATATTATAATATATATAATACTATAAGTATATTATATATTAAATAAATAATATATTTAACTTAAATACTCTTTGTAATTTTATTTTTATATTAATTAATAATCATCCACAGTTACCTAAGTACTAGGGCATATAGCTCCATTAATAATATTTCTCCTGTAAGTATGATATAGTGAGAGTGGGAAATCTTCTAAACAATAGTACTTAAAATTAAATTTAAAAAGGTCTACAAGCCTAGAACCCGGACCTAAGTTAGTCGAACCCGCGCCCTTGACAGGGGCATCTACCAATTTGAGGCACACGAAATGGCCCTATTAATTCATCTTCACAAGCTTCACACAGCGGAGAGGACTGGCTCATTAAATTGTAAAGGCTGAATCGTATTGTTGCGATGGAAAAAAGATACAGAATAGATTAAGGCAACACGCCTGTAATGGAATATGCGATCTAGGCTACCTTAAAAAGTGTCTTAGCACAGAGTGTCTATAGAGATCTGGTTGACTTTATTCGTTGCTGGGATAGGTTAAACTAGAAAAATTAGGAAAGGAGAGATAAATAAGGGAACACCCGAATGTGAATTCATGAGTCCCATATTAACGCTTAGAATGCCGATTACACAGGAAGGAGAAGAGTGAGCTGGAACCCTCCATAAGATTTGTTACCTCTATTTGCTGAAAGATAGATGAGCTGATAATGAAGAAACCACCCTGTGAGATATAGTGGAAGCAATTACCGTGATCGTCAGAAGACCGTCTGGAATGAGAGAAGAGAGAGACGAGAGGAGGGAGTCCCAAAATTGTAGAGATTGTGCGTATTTATGCAAGAGATGAAAGATAGGAAACAGGATAATAAGGATAGCAGTAATAAGTGCTGCGTAATTACCTGTAAATCATTAATAGACGAAAGAGAGAGTAAGTTCAGAAGATAGAAAGTGTGATGGTTATAGAGCAGATATAATGTAGGAGACTAAAGAATGAAAAGAGGAACTATGAACGGATGAGAGGTAACTATTCTCTTTTCTCAGCTACTTATTCAATATTGCATCGTAATTACACAAGGGGGAAGTATCCATAATTTCGATGCATCAAGTATTGCTGGAGAGGAGAGAACAGTGGAAAGGAGTAGAGAGTAGAAGATAAATGAAACACGAAAGAGAGATGAAAGGTAGAGAACCGATGAGAGAGAAAATAATGATGGCAAATTTCCCCGTTATTCAGTGAATTATCACATGAGTTATTTCCAAGACCTCACCGATCTCACGTTACCAGAGAGTGTAATTTTGCTATTCCACTTCTATATTATATGATTAGCTATAGTTAAAGATAGTAATACATTAAGGCTTTCAAGATTTGCCCAAGATATTTCCTTTATCTGCATCTAATTCTTACCATAAATTTGTCACAGAGTTCCTAATACCATTATATATTGTTGGAACACATTTTCCAAGCTTTTTTCCTTATAGAATGAATTAGTATATAAATTAAGTTAGCAGTAATAACTTAAAGAATATACTACCCTCAGTATATATTAATTATAATAAATGTATTCATAAAATAATATAATGAAGAATTTTTTTATTTAATTCTGGTATAATAAAAGTAAAGCTAATATTAATAAAGGATGTTTATATTAGTATTTTAATTTATATTTATATCGTACTGTATGGAATATTCTTCATGTTAACTTACAAGTAATAAAATATACAAATCGCTTGAGTAACTAGTTATAATTGAAACACCCTGTATAATATATCCATCATCTTACACATCACACGGGGTGTTCATAAATTACATATCTATTTTGATGAAACTAATACAGATATTTAGAACCACCCTGTATAATTTCTATTTATTTTGCATATATTAATTAATTTTATCTTTTCTCTTATACATATTTTTAATCTTTATACATTGTATAAAACCTTTTATCATCCAATATTACATCTTCTAAGGTTTATTCCTTCTAATCTTTTGATGAAAAGACACTGTCTTATAGCTTCATCTTTTCCCCATTTACCTCCCACTTTCCAGATCAAAAAATCCTCCCCCTATAACTCCCACCAAAAAAAAACATCCATTCCTTTAATAGCTTCAAAAAAAAAAAAAAGAAAACCAGTCATATCTATCTCTCTCTCTTCAACTTCGCTGAACTGAACGCCATAAAATCAAAGCTTCCTTTTGGCGAGTTTAAAACACATGTCGACTTCACCGTTTGAAGGTCTTCGTTTACACTCACATTTTTTGGAACAACCAAAAGGATGCAGAGATAGTAGTTAGGAGGAAATATCGTGGGGGGTGAGGGTTCCCCAAAATTACATTTGAGCCTAATATAAATGGCAAATAAGGCACACACGTGCATATATATATGACTATAATTATATATATTAAATATATATATATATATAAGTTGAGAAATTATATAAATAAATAATATAGTTATATATATTAATATATATATATTAATTAATATATATATATATATATATATATAAATATAAAATAACATACACATATATATCATACTATATATAATTATATATATTATATATATATATATATATATATATATATACATTATATATATCTAAATATAATAAAAACATAAACATACATATATATATATATATATATATATATATATATATATATATATATTATATATATATATTAAAATTATTTAATATATCTATATAATATAAATAAAATATATATATATATATATATATATATGAAATAAGCGAAGAGTATACAGTATATATCATATAAGCTGATGTCTAATATAATTAATATAATAATATATATAATAAATCATATAAATAATATTATATATATATGAATATAATATATATATAATATTATGATGTATTTTCATAATTTTAAAATTTTCCATTAAATAAATATATTATATATTAAGTATTATTAATATTTAATTAATATTATATATATTAAATTATTCCACTATTAAGATAAAGGAATAATATAGATAAAAAAAAAATTAAATTTCAGCACATTAAGTAACTTCAATACTCTATTTTAATAGTGGAATAATTTAACATAATATTTATAATATACGTTCCTACAAATTAATTTTATTACTGCCTGAAGATGCCTCGAATTTGAA
>JABUQX010069906.1:0-37500 GCA_015478945.1 Trachelipus rathkii | reverse complement strand
TATACTTATATTATACAAAAAATAAATATATCATATTAAATGATGCACACGCATGCATTAATGCTTTGATGACGCTCTACGATCTAATTGTAAATTATGACGATGACGTACATTAATATGAAAAGTATATTTTAAAATTTCTCTCTCTCTTATTTATAAATATATAATAATATATATATATATATATATATATATATATATATATTATATATTATATATATATATATAATATATATAATATATACTATATATAATATTAATATATCATATATATATATATAGTATATACCGTAATGATTACTATATATTAAATTATTATATACTATATTATTTGTAAGGGATCAAAATTTTTGAGTTCCTTCAAGTCTCTAATATAATAAATATATATAATCAATAATAATAATAATAATACTAATATAATAATCAATAATAATAATAATAAATAATAATAACTAATAACAATAATAAATATAATAATAAGAATAATAATAATAATAATTAATAATAATAATACATAATCAATAAATAATAATAATAATAATAATAACTAATAACGCCCTCGTGAACGTAGGAGGTTGACTAGCTGACTCTCATGTGAGAGGATGATGGTTCAATCCTCTGTGTAGCAGTGGAGTTTTATCTTCCTGGGAGCAAGAATTAAACACATCGACTGCGAAACGTGGTGGCGCTGGTTTGGATAGCCAGCCTAATATTGTTCAATTCTGTAGTTCCAGCGTGTTTCACCTCTTTAAAACGGGGATAAAGCACGTTAAAACGAAGTTTATTATAAATATAATAATTAAATAATAAATAATAATAATAATAGTAGTAATAATAATAATACATAATAATATAATAATAATAATAATAATAAGAATAATAACATAATAATAATAATAATAATAAATAAATCAATGGAAAATGAAAAGTATTTATTAATGGAAATGAGGAGACATGATTGTGTGGTCCGTAACGATTTCTTAGTCAAGTGGCTGTTCCCTCATACTGTTATATATATTTCTTATTCTTTCTTGTATCCTCCTTTTTTATTCCAGGATGGGCAGTAAGGTGCGTGCATAATCAGAGAAAAGAAAAAAGCAAGTAGAAGCAATATGATCAAAAGTCGAAAAGAAAGCGCCAGCCTTAACACCCCCCTTCTTACCATTAATTTTGAGAGATTCGTGCAGCAAAATCCACCTTACAGCTGCATGGACCGCCTGATGGACCCCTCACTCTGGAGACGTCAATGTAAGGTTCATCCTTTGGCCCAGGAGCCCAAACATACCCCACTCACAAAACCCCGCCATTTCACTCCTTCATATTACACCTTATCTTCATCGCACTACCAAACTCACATTTTCTCTCTTCAAACATTCGTTTACTTGACTCAATCCACTATTTTCTTCATCTCCCAGCTCAGTCGGTTAAACTATATCGCCATCAATGACATTCCGCTTAACCAACAACCGACTACAATTCATTCTTTTCCACCACAATTCAATTCCCTCCAACATTATATTTATTTATTCTTAATTTACCCTTTCTTCAACCCAACTTCTATAGTCATTTCCATCATTTTATCAATTCTTTCTCACACCTAGCACCACCCTAAGATTGTCCAATCGGAAACATTGACCTTTAGATCTAATACTCTTTTCACAGGCCATGTCTCACTTTAACTATACAATAAACACATGGTAACAACGATACCCTCATGTAAGACCAGGGGATCGGAGCTCGACGTTTTCAGGGTAAGAGTGGGAGGTTGGGAGTCGATTTTCCCCAAACAAGTTGGGAGTCGGAGTCGATTTTAAAAAAATGACCCTTGACTCCCAAAACACATCTTGATAAACTTTTCACCACAAAAATTCTAGAAAGAAAAAAACAAATTGAATTTTTATATAATAAAAGACTACATTTTTTTTACTTTGACATTTGTTTGTAGCCCAATTTAATTATTTTTAGTTTTTCCTATATTATATAAAAGAAAAGGAAAAACTTATTTCAGCGATATTTAACATTTTCTAATTTGGTATTTTATTTCCCTGAGTCCGATATGTAATCATTTTTCTTGACGAAACCAGTAGTTTACCTACCGCCCAAATAAAAATTCGGCTTAAAATGCAAATAGAGATATTGACCTTTATAGATATATATATAATATATACGTATATAAATATATAATATTATATATAAATATATATATAAAATATAATATATATTTAGTTATATATCTATATATATATATATATATAATATATATATATATTATATATAATAAATATATATATTACATATATATAGATATATATATATAATATCATATATATATAAATTTAGCATAAAATTGTGAACACATCCTGTCCATTCTTTGGTTTCAACAAATATCATTCCACCGCTATGTTGAATATTTTTTTTTTTTAAAAAATAAAACAATATAATATAATAGTACATAATAATAATAATAATAATTAATAAATAATAATAATATAAGTAAATAATTAAGAATAAAAAAATATTAATATTACATTATTATTATTATATATTCATTATTATTAGATATTATATTATTATTATTATTAATTATATATAAAATGGAGAGATTAAAACCTTCTTCATTGGGGAAAATACATACATAATAATATAATAATAATAATAAAATAAATAATAATAATGAATCAATAATAAATAATAATAATGAATAATACATAATAATAATAATAATAATAATAATCAATAATAATTAATAATATATATTATTACTATTATAATTATTATTATTTTATATTATTATTATTTATATATTAATTATATTATTATTATTAACTTTTTAATTTTCATCGTTTATGCTAAAATAAAATTGAAAAAAAACTAAGAATTACCGGTATGACAATAAATTTTAATAATTTCTAAATTAAATAAATAATATTTACACTTTTTAACAAAATAGGCACTTTATATTGAGTAGGCCTACGTACGCACACGTAAACTTGTTGACAAAAAAAAATTTACAAAATATAATTAAATTATGACAATCAATTTTAAAATATAATAATAAGAATAATAATAAATGAATAATAATAATAATAATAATTAATAATAATATAATAATAATATAATAATAATAAATAATAAATTTTTCCATGGAGTCGAGAGTCGTGTTGTTTTGCAAAATCGACTCTGGAGTTTGCGGAGTCGAGTTGTTTTTAGATCAGATGCTGGATCGGAGTCGGGAGTCAATATATTTTTTTTCGACTTCCCATCCCTGTGTAAGACCCTAGCACACTCAAGACTTAGTCCCTTTACATTCACCAACGATTTATTGTACCAGCCACCTTCCTGCCATTGCACACTTTTACCCTACCTACCCTCAATGATCATCCGTTCCCTTCATCACTCCAACATATATCCTAAATATTTAAACTCAGACACTTGTTCCAGCTGCTCCACCATCTAACATAACTTCACATTGAGGATTATCCTCCACTCAATAACCATTAACCTTTACTCTTATCCACGTTTACTTTCAAGCCTCTCCTTCTACACACACTGCCAAATCTCTACCAATTAATCCTCTCCAACTCTCTCAGATTCGCCACACAAACCAAATTCCATCCGCTATAATAGTAGGACACCCTCAATTCATCTTCCATACTCCTCATTTCTCAACACCATTCTGCCATCCTATACCTCGAATTCTGTTCATAAACCCCATCCATATATACAAATGAATAACCAAGAAACTAACACAACCCTGTCTCACTCCACTAATAATCCTAAACCAATTCACCATTGACACATTTATCCTTACACACGCCTCACTATCTCATACAATACTTTTGATTCCCATCCAGAAGCGCTCTACCACCAACACAATATATATCACTAACACCTTCCATAGAGCCTCCCTATTAACTATCATAAGCCTGTTTGCAAATCCATTAAACCTAAAAAAAAAAAATATACAATAATTCTTTTTCTCCCTCATTTTTTCTATCATTTGTTTCAATGTAAAGATTTGATCCAACATCCTCTACCACTTCCAAACGGACCTTGTTCTTTCACCAGATCAGTCCTTCAGCACTCGACGTACTCTTTCAACCAAAATACCAGCATATATCTTCCTAACAACACTCAATAAACTTATTCCCTATATTTTCTATACAGTTCCCCTTATCTCCTTACCCTTATATAAAGAGTTTACTAATTACTGCTTCTCTCCAATCCCTCGGAACTATACCCTCCATAAACGCATTATTACACAACTTCAAGATCCCCAATCAATCACCCATCTCGCCTCATTCTTGATCATTTAACAGTACGGTATTCATCATATACTGCAGATTTTACCATCTTCACACTTCTCACTTTACCCATTACTCCTCCCTGCTAAGTAACCTCATCACCAAAATACCTATTCTTCTTGCAACCATCAAACCCACACACATTCACTATCACCTCTTCAATTCTGTTATTATGCAGATTTTTGAAGTTGTTCGTTCCACACTCCCCTCACATCCATTTCATAGTACAAAAAGCACCATCCCTATTCATTATTCACTGAACAGAGTTCCCTTATTCTCATTCTTTACCTTACATCGGCTTCTTAGAAGGCTTCCATTTCCCTTGTAAGCTCCCCATCATCCTCCTTCCAACATGGTTCATTTTACTTTCTTTTCGCCTATGTATAGCACCCTCTGTGTATTTCATTTTTCCTCCTGTATATAATTCCAAGATCTTTCTTTTGAATCAATCATCATTTGCTTTTAGTACATCAACCACGCCTTTTTTACTTTAACGACTTGCTCACCTTTATCCCACATTACTCGTTAACATTCTTATTCTACTCTCTAGCGACATCAATACTTCGCTTGCACTACTAACAAATTGCTTCCTTCAATTGCCCCAGATTTGTTCAGTATCAAAGCGTGTACTCTCCCTCTATAGCGAGCGCTCTTACATACGTATCCTTATTGTCTCTTGTTCACCTTAACCTTTCTCACTCTTAATTTAACCCTCTTCCTTCCTTATCACCTTCCTCTCCAGTCAAGCCCCACTAACTTAATTTTTTATAGAACCAACATAATTATCTGATAATCCCATTCCTAACCCTCACTGATTTAACAGTCCAACAAATACTTCAACATCATTTCATTATATATATAATATATATATATATATATTATATATATATTATATATTATATATATATATAATATATTAGTATATAATATATATATATATATATATATATAGGGCATTGGGCAGGTTATCCACGGGAACTATCCGGATATCCGCCTATACCGGCCAAGTTTTTGACTATCGGGATTTCCGGCCCGGCATAACGGATATTCATTACCCCTAGTAGGTTCTTCCTCGTTGGGGGAATATTCAAAATAATTTGAAAATTATATATATATATTATTACTATATATTATTATATATTATATATATAATATATATATATTATATATATATATCAAGTATATATATATATACTATAATATAATTACATATATATATATATAATATATATACTATATATTACCGTATATAGTATATATATATAGATATATAATATATATATTTAATAATATATATATATAATATATATATATATATATATATATATATATTTTTATTTTTAAAATATATATATTACCGAAACATTGACATACTTTGAACAGTATGGAAACATTGAACAAAATCGAAACCCCCTTACCTGATTGCATGTTAATAACTCACAAATATATTTGGTTGTCGATGATGATTTATTATTTTGAAGTTAACGATAGCGGTTTCAATGTATTATCTAAGTAAATAAGGCACTTGCTTTTAAACTTTAGGTATTATCTGGAAAAATGTAAAAAAAAAAAACTTGCCAAAAAAAAAAATGCCCAAAAAACTATTTCCCCCCCCCCCCAATGGGCAGAGAGGAATCTTTTCAAATTGAAATAAAAATTGGTCAGTTTTTGTCCCTATGTATCAGGATGAAAAAACCAATACTTACCAACAAAAACAAGGAGTCCATTACTTTATTTAACTGTTAATTTATGGGTGGGGGGACAATATTGCACAACATGTTGATGTAACATTGAACAGCTCTATAAGTGTCTTCAAAAGTAATGCAAATTTTGATATAAAAATAAAAAAATTATACTTTATTTATTGTTTTTTTACTTTTATTATTTAATATTTATTTATTAACCCAACCTTTTGAATGTAAGTAGTCATTCAATACTGTCTAAAACTCACCTAGGGGAAATATGGATTAGGATTACCAAGCAGCAGGAACATACCCAACAAATCTACAGTTCATTAAAAAGATATGTTCCCATATGCCTATCCACCTTCTCAATACCACTAATTTGGCCTGTTAGTTTGAAACAAAAATACAAACACCATACCAAAAGCCAATGTTCAAAAAAAAAAAAAAAAAAATTAAAAATTAAAAACTTTAAGAACAAAATTAGATGGTCACAGGAGTGCCGGTATCAAGACTACTCAACTTAAGACATAATTTTACTTTAAAATAATTTGAGAATGAAATAACATTATGTAAAAAAGTTATAAGAGTAAACCCCTCAAAAAAAAATATGACAGTGTTGATGAGTGTAACCGTGCCTTTGTAAATTTAAAAGTTCTCCCATTGTACTAAATTACAGATATATTATGCTCATAAGAATTATAAATAATGAAATATAAATATCGAAAATATAAATATAAATTATACAATTCAAAAAAGGCAAGTGGGCTAACTTTGAACACCTGTTCAAAGTTATCCAAACTGCCCATTTCCAAAAATTTGAGAGAAAATTCAAAAAGAAAGAAAGGAATAAAACAAAAAGAGCCACCATATGTTCAGGTAATTAATACCTATACTAGATCATAATATTAGGCTAGCATAACTTATGGCAATGGCGATTATTAAATACAATGATCATTGGTGGTCCATCAAAACTGGTTCAAGTTAGTCAATGTTACATTCAATTGTATATTATAATAATATATATATATTATATTATATAATATATATTATATATATATATATATATATATATTATAATATATATATTAATATATATATATATAGATATATATTATATATATATATATATATATAATAATATATAATATATATTAGGTATGATTAGTTGTATGTTATTCTATATATATATTACAGTATATAATACTACTATATACTACTATAAGTACATAGCACTCTACCACTATTAATCTTGACTCTAGATACACTTCTAGATGGATATATTATATACTATTATATTATAATATATATATATTAATATATAATTAATATATACTATATATATAATATATAATATATATATATATATTTTGTTAGAAAATATACTTTATCTTTTAAACCAAGTATCATATTATATCAATCATTCTATGTTTAATTGTACAATTACATTTTTATTAAATTAGTTGAAAAACACATTTAATAAATATATATTCATTATACTTCATTTATTAAGAAATTTGTAAAGAAAAAAAATAAAAACATTGTTGGGTCAAAAGACTTACCTATTATTTAGCGCTTATAAGTTTTTGTAATGATACTTATTTACAAATAACTTAATAAAATACTGAAATGCAAAAAATACAGATTCCCAGGCACGTGCTGCCAAAGGTACAAGATGTGCCAACGATGTAAGAAACTTTTGACTTATAACATCTGGAATTCCACTGAATATCACAATATTTGTATGTCTCTAATGCGATTAACATTCGGAATGATATAGCTTATGGAGCTAACTGGACAATCTGGAAATTTTATTCAACATTCGAAATCGCAATTCCCAATTTTTTGATATTTCCAATTGCAGAAGTGGACAATAAATTGCGAAGATGCCACCTTTATCATATTAGTATATTATATATAGTAGATATAGTATATATATATATATATATATATAATATATATTATATATATATATATATAGTATATATATATGATAATATACATATTATAATATAATAATTATATTATATATACAGCGGTTCTACGAGTATGTCTACAGCGGTATGTATCACTGTACAGATGTTTGAAATATGAAAATGGTAAGATATATAAGTTTTGATTATTTAGTCAATTAAGAGAGGATGGGATAGTTACGTGTGTGGTAATTAGAATATTTGTCAAAACAAAGTAAATTTCGTAGAAATCGAGGACGTTTGCACAAATTCGTGCTAAAACTGTGTAAGCAATCTGACAGAGTGAGCGTACAGCACAAATAACAAAGCAAAATGGTCGAGGTCAGAGTAGATCAGGAAGTTTATCGACAAATTGCGATATTGCCTTCCAAAATACAAAATTCGACGACCTTTTCTGAAGAAATTCATCGTATTAGTTATAAACAAATTTCTAATTTTCTTTTTTTTTTCTGTACTCTATGGCATTTTTGAAAATAATGTAATTAAATAATTTTTACACACAATAGTAGACGTTTCCGTCAAAGATATTTGACACGATAATAGCCCCTACTATTCGTCGAATTCTAGATATCCTCGGCGAACCTTATGAAGAAAAATTAAATTGTGTTGTTAAGATTAGGACGCAACATTTCCGCGAAAGTTACACGTGAGCATATCACCAGAAGATTGGTCTGAAAATTATAACATTGGAATGAAGTACTAATTTAATTATATATATATATATATAATAATATTATTATATATAATATATGTATTATATATATTATATATAATATATTATATATATATATATTATATATAATATTATATATATAATATATATATATATTAATAAGATATAACTATATATATATATATTAAAGATATATTATCTCTATAATTAAAATCTTAAGAAAAACATTTGATTAGCTACTAATATTTATGTAAGACGCCAAAATGTTTGGTATCGGTAAAGGGTATCAGCAAAATTTTACTGATACTGATAGCCGATACTACTACTCACAAAATTGAACCGATACAGATACTTCAAAAATCGACCGATACCATGGTATCATTGCATCACTAATATATATTATATAATATATATATATATTATATATATATTATAATATATATATATATTATATATAATATATATATATATATATATATATATATATATATATATATATATATATATTATTATATATATAATATATATATATTGTAGGAATTGAGGGTTCTTGTTTTTTATTGCTTAGGTCATTTATTAGCTTTATTCATCATGTAGTGTTAGGTTGAATTATCATTTATGTCATCCTTTTTAGTTTCTTTAAATTTAAGAGGTAGGTTAAATATATTAACACTACTTAAGTGGCATGAAGGTGTAAAGCCTCATTAAACAGAGCAAATGCTGAGGAGCAAAAACCAAAGAGATAGCCGCGGAGAAGAACCGCGAGAGAAGTCAAAGTTCACCACTCTTCTGACAAGAGATAAGAGGAAACTAAGTGGATGCACCCTGTTTATAGAGAGAAATCAGCATCAAGTACAGGGGTCAATAAGATATGCTTGATCACTGTTGAGCCCTAGAAACAGACTATATACCGCGGAATAATTCTCGAAACCCGTACGTGATTTACCAACTTAATCAGGGAAAGCAAACCAACTATCAGGATTCTTTGAATGACGAGCAATTCGGTGAAGCTGAACATAATAAGGACTCAAAAATTATTGAAGGAGCCTCGCGAACGATCGAAGAACTGTTATCCTCATATTGAAGGAACGAGTGCGTGCACTAGCGCCTAGCTTCCGCGGAGACTGCCCGCGGAATTGATCATATTGAAATCCATTCCACAACTGGGCAACGAGATTGAAAGCAGAGTTATATCGAACTCTGCCCTTAAGGAAATATATCTGCAACATCGCAGTGGGTCTTCGGCACCTAGGACGCTTTTGGGTGCCGGCATTTCAATGTAACATTGCTCAGCACCTTCCAAGTTATCGTAATTTTTTTAGTGTCTATAGGCATGGATTTCTCCGCAACATTGACGGCTCTAAGTTTGAAGTTCACGTTGTTATTCAGTTGAAAAATTATAAATTGAAAATCGTCTTGTTCTTTTCTTGTTGTCACCCTATAATATTGAATACTTTTAGAAAAAAGGCCTTGTCCAATCGCAAGGCAACAAAAATAAGAGAGAGGTGTCTGCTTTAGCGATCTACCGCGTGTAAACTAACCGGCCCACCCCGTGAAACCATTTAAAGCAGTTGCCTCACCAGGGAGAGGGTACTCGGCCGGACGTGAATTCCCATGAGTTCCAGTGCCCCGTCCAGACGTGATAGGTACGGGACATCCCTGCCAGTTGCCATTGCCAAAGGAACGGAACGGATCGTGAAGTCGCCGGTGTTTTTCCAGGCCAGTCCACGGAATCCGCTGGGATGGAAGGTAAATCCACGTAGTGCTTCACTCCCTTAAGGACGCCGGGAACGGAAGGAATAGGCATAACCTACGTCCGTTTTCACGGAATCGGGCGGCTGGAAAATCAGCCGAGGGGCTCACTCTGTGTAGGATCAGCGGGAAAACGGAGTGGGCGGGAGAAACAGGGTAATTCTAGTCAAGGGTTAGGTGTTCAACGGGAGCACTAGCACTGCGAGCCAACGAACATAATCGATACCATATCAGATCGAACCGATGCATAGCAGTCAAGGGTGCGAAGATTCCTTGGAGCTATACAAACGATTAAGAGAGGCTTAAACCCTCGCCTCGCTATCCGCGCAGCTGCGAAGGTTGCTTTGTCGGATTTGCCACAAGATATAATATATATCATTATATATAATAATATAATATATAATATATATATATTATATTAATATATATATATATATATATATAATATATAATATATATATATTATATATATAATATATTATAAAGGTCAATATTCTGCCCGAATAGTTCGGCAAAAATTTATTTGGGCGGTAGGGGATGAACTACTAGTTTCTCAAGAAAAATATTAGCGTATTCGCTCAGAAGAAAAGTATAATATAGAAAATGTTAAAATATCGCTGGAAAAGTTTATCTTTTCTTTTAATATAAGGAAAAATTAAAAATAAACAATTTATAAATTGTCCTAAAAACAAGTCAAAATAAATTAAAAATATATGACGTCTTTACAATAAATTTCAATTAAGTTTTTCCAAATTTTGTGTGAAAAGTTTATTACAAAAATGTTTGGCACGGTCCACAACTAGTCGTTTTTTTTTTAATCACTCCGACTTTTCTGAAAAATTGCACTCCCGACTCCGACTCCTTCCCCCTTGAAAACGCTCGACTCGGACTCTGACTCCCCATCCTGACTATATATATATATATAATAAGTGTTATATATATTATACATATATATATATATATATATATATTAATATATATATGTATATAAATTAATTATATATATATTCATAGATATATAATAATTATTATATATATATAAATATATATATTAATGTATATTAATATTATGTTATATATATATATATATAGGTTATTATTATGCTGGTTAAGACCTAAAATGGACCCACTTTTATTAAGTTATTTTCGAAAATACTAAAAAACTATTCATTAACAATTATATGAGTTTTAAAAATAATTTCTTAGACCATGTATCGTATGTATGCTACCAATAACATTTTTTTGTTTATGTTCTTATAAATTAGTAAAAAATTATTTAGACTCGAAGTGAAAAAAAAAAAAAGGCAACATTTTTTGCAAAAAGTAGCCTATGTGAGTATTGAACTAAAATAAGGGCACCCTCTCCCGTTTTAATAAACTCTTGCTAGAGTTAAATTTTTTTTCGGTCTATATAATAATAATAATTATTGGTAAATTTAAAGTATCTTAGATCTAAAATATTTTCAGAAATATTTTTTTTTGAAATTGTTAAAAGATAATAAAAAAAATTAAATAAAAATATGTGATTATTTCCTCAATTTTTCCAAAAATCAATCTGCATATCTGGGATCCAAACCACTCTACTTACTCTTGTTGAGTTAATTTTTATTAGTGTTTTTCAAAGTCTATTATTTTGTTACTTTAATTATTTATGTGACTTAGTTTTAAAGGTACTTTATTATTTTTTTTTTTATTATTTTTAAATAAAAAAAAATAAATAATAAATAAAAAAGGTAAATGTCACCTGTTAAGTTAAACAAAAATCCAAAGTGGTCCAAGCTACTTATATAACTCTCTCTATATTAATTATATACGCGATATAATTCAATCAAGAGTTAATATAAAGAAATGGCCCTTTTTACATAACATTTATGAAAAGTGGGCCCTTTTTACATAACAAAAGTATTTGGAGTTGGACTACCACTTAGTAAACACAAAAAATAAACACTTAATCTTAGTTGTTATTTATTATAACACATATACAGGCCAATGTTCACTTCCAAAAAAATATGAGCCCTTTTTATGTCTACAAATGGCCCATTTTAGTCTTTTTCAGTTTATAGACCTGGTGTTGATGGAATGCACCAAATTTTTGATAAATTGGATGTGGATTACCTTATCTATGGGAGACTAACATAAGTAATTCAATCACATAAATATAATTCATTAGAGTTCTGAATGCAGTTATGATGAAAATGAAAAAAACAAGAATACCAAAACCGTTTTTCAGATTGTCCAAAAAGCTAGGCAAAAAATTTTTGAAAAATTTCAAAAAAATTCCTTATAAAATATAAAAAAAATCGATATATATTGACCATTAATATTAACACCTATCTTAGAACCATGCCATACTCAAGGTATATATCCACCTCAATTTATTTCGCTTACACTCAAATAGTACAGAGATTAACAGGTTGAGAGCCTTTTTGCTAACAAAATTGATGGCTTTTATAGGTAACAGCTAAACATATAAAAATACATAAAATATAAAACACTATATATACTATATATATAATATATATACATATATATATATATATAATATATTAAATATATAAATAAAAGAACTATTTTATTATGTTAATAATATATATAATATATAATATTAATATATATAGTTTAATATTTATTTATATATATTAGTATTATATATATATGATACTTATATAATAGAGAATCTGTTTTTAAATACAAATTATGTTATATATGTTCAGTCTCATAGTTCAACGAGGAATTATTTTAAACTTTAGGATTAATCTTAAAAATCATGATTTTATGTATTTTATTTAGAAAAAATAAATAATTCATAATTACGTAACTGGCACAGCAGATTATTCAATCATTCACTCGAAAAGAAGAATATTTTTTATTAAATTATTTCAGGAGAGAAGCAATGATTCCAATTTTATTCCGCTGAGAAGATAATTTTCAGGAAAAAATATTTTTGTTTCCAAACTTTCTGCATCATTCGCTTAATTAAATTTTGTATAAATCATATCAAATAATAAGACTTTTAGTTTTTTTGATGCAAACTAATAAAAGTTTTATAATATTTGTATTAAGCATTATTAAAATTAATATTAATTTATTATTTACAAGTATTTGTAAAATTTCATTCAAATTAATGGTTTTCTTTAGGTAATGTTCCTGATTTTAAAAACCTTTTAGAATCCTATTTCATTTATCTATAATTTTCACACTCATCGTATATTGAGAACGTATTTTTTTATATACGTCATCTTATTTGACAGATATGTATGCTTTAAAAGCTTTGCTTTAATTAATATTTTTATTTCATTCCTACCAAATGGAAAACAATTCCATTTAGGAGTTTAGAGTCCGGTTCCCCAAGAAGATTTTCTAATGAGTAATATTAAGCTCTTATATTTTTATTAATTTTTTCTTGGAACATTTATATTTTGTTAATATTATTCACCAGAATTGGTCAGTTACAAATGTATAAATTATTTGACGAAAGTCATAATTCACATACTTTAACTATTTAAATTACTTAATTTCTAAGTAAAAGTCAAAGCTGTTCATAGTTTGTATTCATGCAATTTAACTTATTTAGTTAAATATGTTTCCTATTATGTAATAAGATCTTCCGTTGGTTTTGTATACTATAATGCCATACTAATTACTAATAACAAAATAATATGTTTATTACATTACTCAAGTGATATTTATCTTTATATAATCTTCTACTTCATATACTTATTTTATTATAATGATTATAATATTGGCTATTTAATGAATAGATTAATCTAAATTTCTTACATATTACGAGGTGTTATTACAAGTTTATATTTAATCTGCTTTTTATGTGTTCTGTAAAAATTAATGTTATGTTGAAATTCTAGTAGTGGAGGGTCCATGTGTGTATCCCCATTATCTGTGAAGAAGTGGCATCACAAGATGCTTTCAACTTTCAATCTGTTATATATTTACATGTATAATCATCACATTTAACTGATAAGTCTCTGCTTACCATATTTTTTTTAAATTTTTATATTTAGAAATATTTTAGTTATATTAATTATTTTATATTTCAGGTTTTAATGCAGGTCTATTTATATTCATGGATTATATTCATTATGTATTTATATTCTATTTAATCTTATTATTCCATTTAAAATTCTGTCGTGTGATGAGTTATTTGTATTTGATTGTGTTATATAGAGCGTATAGTAGTGTGACGTAATATGTTCAAATATATAATGAAATTATAGATATAAGCAGTTGAGGGTTGTTATTATGTGGGCTTGAACGGAGTTGACTATCTCATGTTAATTAGGTCACTTATTGTACCAACGTATTAAACCGTATGCACTTATAGAAGATCCATATTTTCATAATATTTTTAATCAAAATATTCAATCTTTTTCAATAATACTTAGCTCCATTTCTGATAACTTTCTTAATCTTTCAATAATAACTATGAATGAACTACAAACTATTACCATATTAGTAATTCTCACTATTATCTATTATGTCTGAGATTGAACTTAAAAGTCCCAATACTAACTCAAACTTTTGTATTTTCCTCATATAATTATTCCGATCTAATTAATTATGGAGTCTTGCCTTATATTAATACTAATGGAAACTTCAGATAATACGCTTACGCAAACCTTATAATCTCCTATAACCCTTCGAATACTCTTCCAATTGCTAAGACTTTCATCCTACTTACTACTACTACTACTACTACTATCTAACTTAACTATCTACTATACTACTATCTACTACGATTATATTATCTATATTAATGTTATTACTCCTTCTTTATTTCGAGCCATTCTACTATCTTCAGTGAGATAAATCTACTGCCATCTAATCTGTTTTTAATCCTGCTTGATTATATATAATATTCCCTCTACCTTAAGGCATTCTGACTAGCTAGTTACTGTGCTATCTGTCACTCGGTTGCGGACGTTACACCTCCTAAATGTTATTTGTCGTTAAAACTTAGGTATGGATGAGCGTGAGTTTGCGTTATTCTACTCAAATTACTATCTTTTTTTCTGCCCCTACTCGCTCTAGAAAAGGTCTTTTCCTCCTCAGTGTGATGCTTATGAGTTTACCTATATATATAATTAGTATAATTAATAATACTATTATTAATTTAAAGATACTTTGATATTAACTTACTAATTAGTATAAATATTATTAATATATTAATATATTAATATAGTAATATATAATATATATTAATAACTTATATATATATATCTATTATATTATATATATAATATTAGTATTATATAATATAACTATATAATACTTCCTACATATAAACTATATAATATTATAAATTATATACTATATATATATATATATATTATTATATATTATATTAACAATATATATATATTATATTAATATTAAAGCTAATATATTATAATATATATATTAATATATTATTATATAATATATGTATATAATATATATATATATATCTGATATATAAGTATATATATTAATAATTATATAATATACTATATTATATTGACATAATATATATATTAATATTATATAATATATATATTTATTTTATAACATTAATAATATATAGATATAATATATATATAGATTAGTATTAATATTATATATAATATATATATTATATTATAATATTATATATATAATAAATAATTTATATATACTTATATATATATATAGTGATATTATATATAAATATATATATATATATATATTATAATAGTGTATTAATATTAATTATATAACTACTATATATAATATATATATATATATATATTATATATATATATTATATATATATATTATAATATATTATATATATATATATATATATATTAATTTATATATATATATATATATTAATATATATGTATATATAATATATATATATATATATACATATAATATATAATATATATGATTACCTACTAATTCATTATATATACTATATACTATAATATACTAATCATACAATACATTATATAATATATATATATTATTATATTTATAATATACTTAGACATTTCTTAAGGCTTCATAACAACCAATAATGAGTATATATAAGCATCCTTATTAATATATAATCATAATATAAATATATTAATTAATAACGTGCATATTCTATATATAATATTAATAATATATCTACAGATTCATATAATTATAAATATTAATATTACGATATACTTATATTTTTATTTCTATACTAAAGATCATTAGCTCTTAACATTTAATAATATATTATACTATATATATAAAATGATATATATATATATATATTATAATATTGTTTAATTATTAATTTATAATACTTAAATATATTAAGTATATATAGTAGTATATTTTCATATTTATATAAGATTATATATATATATAGTGAGTATTAATATATTAGAATTTAAATATATATTATAATTATAACTAATAATATATATTATATATATATATTCAATAATAATATATATACGTTAAGTAAGTATATAATATTTAATTTATAAATTTTTTTCATCTGAATAATATATATAACATATCTATATATAATTTAATATTATTAATATAATATAGAAATAATACTATATATATATATAGGTATAATATTGCATAATATAATATATATACTATATATACATAATATTTATATCATATATATATATTAATATAAATAATATATAAATATTATAATATTATATCATAATATTTTAGATCAGTATATATATAGATAATTATAATAATATTTATAATAAATAAACGTAATAGGTATATAGATTATAGTATGGTACTTATCATAGTAATCTATACATTGTTTTATTATATATATTTATATATATATTATAATATAATTATTATATATAGTATAATATATAACTATATATATATATATTAATATATATATATAAAAATTTGCAAAAGATTCTTTATAGATTTACGTGAAGATTTTGATAAGGTAAATCGTAATATTTTAATAAATAAACGATATAATAGGTATATAGATTATAGGTATAATAATATTATATATCAAATTCAGTATATAGGTATATATAAATAATTATTATATATTAATTAATATTTAATAATTATATCTATATAATATATATTATTATTATTATATTATAATATATATATAATATATAATATATATATAATTAATATATATTATTATATAATAAATATAGTTATTATAATATATAATACTTAATTTTTATATATATATATATTATATATATATTATTATATATATTATATATATATAATAATATTACTATTTAAATTATAATAATTAACTATATATTATATTATATATCAATATATATTATATATGATAATATATTCATTGTATATATATATTAATATTATATATAACTATTTATATATAACTATTATAAATAGACATCATAGGTAAAGAAGCAGATGAGGTGATTCTACTTTGTTAATTTAAAACTTATGTTTCAGTACGAGCATTGAACCAATTATCACAACGTAACTGGCATCATAAGATGAGAAACAAAATTGATTTTTAACATAATAAAAAAATACTGGGCATCTCAAAAAAGCTCTTTGGAATTTGGGAGGCTTTAGTTTTTTTACATAGTTGATATTGTTTTACCTGATGATTTGAACGTATTATATTGGTTTCATTTTATTCTCTTTTAATTTAATTCTGTACCGTATCCAAAACAATATCTTCCAAACCCTGTTCTATTATTTAGCTAATTTCTTCTAGGGTCTGAATGAAAAAGGGAGTGCGTAAAAAACTGTGCAGGATTATATTACCTTACACCGATAAAACTACAATCAACTATATAAGCTATATATATCATAATATATATAATATCTATCATTATATACATTATAACTTATACTAAATATATATTAATAATATTCACAATTAATAAATATTAAGATCAAAATACTAATAAATATATTATTATTTATAATATAGAATATCTTATTTAATTATAACTAATATATTATAATAATGTTATTTATTACAATATATAGTATATATTTAATATATACCATAATATAAATATATATATATATATATTAATAATATATATTATAATTACTAATATATATTATATATTATATATATATAACACTATAATATATTTATATATAAATTATATATTAATTTATATATAATATATGATTAAATAATATATATATACGATATTATACTGTTTAATCAGTTCTTTCATATTTTTAGGCTTTGTATATCTATTTTTAAAGATTAATTTCCTTGAAAATTATATATATAGATATTATATATTATTATTAATTAAGTTATTTAATATTATATAGATTAATGATAATATTATATATAATATATTAATATTACTATTATAATATATTATTAATTAATTAATATATATTTATATATTATATTAATATATATATTAATGATATATATATTATTAATTAATATTAATATATTAAATATATATATTAATATATATTATATACTTATTATATATATTAATATTATATATTATAATATATATATATAGTATATTAATTATAATTAATAATATATCTAATTATTATTTGATCAGTAAGCAGTGTTTAGGGAGTGGAGGCACGCTACATTACTGTCACCATACATTCAAAAAATAGCCTGCTGAATGAAATAAGGGTGTAGAGTAGAGAACATTCATAATATGACGTGTTGACCAATAGATTATTATTCAGCTCATTCTAAAATTTGATTTATAGAATCTAATTATTATATTGATATTTGACATCGTAAATATATGTGTTTATTTTTAAATAAGATATAAATTTGCACTAAGATTCTAAAAATTTTGGAATAAATAATTTAAATTATCTAGACTATACAAGAGTAACAATTATATTTTTACTTCCAAATATTGGAAATATAATTATAATAATAGAGAGTAATAATAATAATAATAATACATAAATAATATAATTTAATAATAATAAAATAATAAATAATAAGTTAATAGAATGAATAAAAATTAAATGAATAAATAATAAATTTTACACAGAAAAAAATGATAGTAAACATAATCATATGCAATATGGACATACTAAAATTAAAAGGCGAGGGATCTTTCAAATAGATAGTTTGATTTTTAATGTATTTAACACTAAAAAAAAACTCGTACAACACTATTTGGGATATAAGTATAAACATTAGTCTGAGATGAGTTCAATTAGTTTGTGTATACAATAACTTCCGTCTGAAAGGGTATAAACAGATTTTTCATGAGAAAATCACTTTAGGCATTAGACTAAGAAAATGAGAGAGCGAGATTAGAAGAATAAAAAAAAAAAAAAATAGCGTATCTTCTTGTGGCAGTCTCTTTTGGAAAAAAAAAACGTGTAGCAGACTTGTGCCAAAATGTTAGTTGAATATTCCCACTGTGTAGTGGGATATATGTGTTCATGAGCCGGCGTCTATGTAAAATAAAATGAAGTGAATAACTGAGAGTGTAAGAATGCTTTAATGAAAGTCGCTATTGATAGACAAGAAAGAAAGAAAAAGTAGATAGCCTAGTCATAGGGTTTGGAGCGCCAAATTATTCAGTTGCTGAGCATTAGTTGCGCGTCAGCAAGAGTGGTATGTCACCTAGACCATTAGTGCCAGTTTATACTAGAGTTTTTTTTTAGGTTTTTTTATTTATTTTATTTGTTTAACACGTTAACCACCACCTGCTCACTGACAGGCAGAGCCCATAAATCTTAGAAGCACAATCTAATGGGTGAAAATGCTAGGGTGTAGTATTGACATCGGACCGGGGTTAACTCTTTGTTGAGAGGGGTGGTTATGGTTCTGCCCACTGGGCCAGGACTAACCCCTCATTGAAGAGAGCATATGGGTCTTGCTAAAGCTGGAATAGGAGACAATTTATCAAAATCGACTTGTGCTCATATTTTTTAAAGTTCATCTAGTTAGGACGGAGTCAAGAAAGAACAGCTCACAACTCACGACGCCCGACCACGTGACGTACCGCTTGACGAAGGGCGTCTCCCTAGGGGTCGCTGGAGGGTTTTACGGGGCGATTTTGTGCTCTTCCCGCTTGAGACGTCATAAGGACGTATTTTGGGTAACCATCATTGGATGTATAGAATCCGGCATTCTATATCTTCTTTTCATGACTATCCGAAGAAAATCTTCTCATACAAGCCGACTGACAGTCGAATACTTCACATGTCTTTCATAGTGATATCTTGTCGTAATGTTAAGCTTATTTATCCAAACCCTTCACTTGTATTAACTACTGAGCTACTTAGAATTATATATACTATGTATAGGATATATTTATTTATATACATTTAATTATCACAAACAAAGATTATATAGAAATAATTACATAAAGGATAACCGTAAAGTTAAGAATAGTTAATTTATAGCTAAAGTATATTAAGGGTACATTATCATGGCTCTTGAAGCATAAATTGCGCATTCCTCAACACTTCCTAAACTTTTAATACGCATAATTAATTGAAGTAGTTTTAAAATTTTTTGTTTCAATTTAATATATTCTGGCACAGACCACTGGTTATCAAAACATTCTCATTTCATATAATGCAAGTAGTCATGCAAGTTAAAAAGGTATCGTTTTAGGCTATTTTTCTTTTTCTCTCTGGTTTCTTCATTTGTTCCATGTCTATATTATTTTATCATTTCTATTTTTATTAATATTAAACATCCATCTTCGAACCGACCTAGTCTGTCGGAATCATAATATATATAATATATATAGAATATATATACTATATATATATATATATATTATATATATAATATATATAATAATATATATATATTATATATATATTATATATAAATACTTATTATATATATAATATATATTATTATAGTTATAATGCGTTTTAGTATTATCTGTCATATGTATCCTAAAAAACATATTAATGCCTACTAGTTAAATACGGATAATATACATTGGCGTTGAATGCTGGTCCAATTTAGTGCGATGGAAAATGTTTTAAAATTAAAAAAAAAAAAAAAAAATATATATATATATATACTATATTATATTATATAATATATATATATATATTATTATTATATATATCGTTATTTATACTATATTATATATATATATATATAAGGACATTTATAAGTGGTTGACTCCGTTAATATTGTAGGTTAGGTTAATTTAGTGGTTAAGTTGTAGTATTGCTTAGGTCTTAGGTTAAGTTAGGTCTTAGGTAGTTTAGGTTAGGTCCATAGGTTAGTTTAGCCAAAAAAAAAATTAATGTATTTTTTTTTATGACAAATTATTTCAAAATAACAAAATCGATAAAATTATATTGATTTCATTGCTTGACTCCCTGGAAGGCATGCAACCACTTATTATAAATTAGCCTATAATATATATATAATAATATATCATTATAAATATATATATATCTATGTAATATATATATAAATATACATATATATTATATAATATATATATAGATTTACTATTCTTACCTAAGGAGTTTTTAATAATTTCATAATATCATACCTACTTTATTAAAATACGTTACATTGATAGCTCTACAGCGGAAAGGAATACATTTTTGGAATCTGGGTAAAATTTCAAGTTTTTATTAATAAAATTTAAAATTTCCAAAAATAGGAAAATGCTTTATACGGCACACTAGGGGGCCTTCGAGCCGACGGGGAACACAGGACGGGGAACTTTTCCATACCCGTAGGAGGGGCGGAGGAAACCCCCTCGCGACACACAAATACAAAGCGATGGGCCGGTTCCGGAAGGACCGCCTCCGGAGCTGGGGGATTATCCTACCCGCCGTAGTTCCCCGGAAGCCGAGAGACCCCGCACTCCTGCCGATCGGGGGGGCGGTTATACCCTTGGGATTTTCTCTTAGTGATACAAAAAAACAAAAAGTGCAAAAATTTAATAGAAATAAGAACGCCTATTATATTTTTAAATACGAACCAGAAACGTATTTAATTTAGTCGAAAACCAATAAAAGGATCTCATAAAATAGGCCTTATACTATAATTAATGAATTATAGCTTTAATTCATATAACTATATTTATTAACAATTTAATTTTTTTTTTTTTTTTTACGCATTTCCTATGTGAAACTTTACCCAGGATTCCAAAATGTATTCCTTTTAGCCTGTAGCTATGTAGTTTTTGAGATATATATATATATATATATTTTTTTTTTTTTTTTACATTGTTCCGCTACTAAAAATTTGGACCAAGCAATTCCACCAATGTTATTTCCGTTTTTACTGTAGCATTAATAGTTTTAAGATTCATATGAACGGAGCTATACTAAAACGCTAATGACCGTATATATATGATTATATATATATATATATATATATATTATATATACTATTATATATATATAATATTAACTATATCTATATATAATAATAAGTATATATATATATATATATTATAGATAGTATAACTTATATTATAATATAGGTATATAGCTTGAATAATTTTATATATATGTTTATATTAGTTAGCCTTTAATCATAATTCTTATATATATTAGTATAATATTTAACTATACTATATATATAAATATCTATGATATCACTGCATTATACTAATATTATATACTATCATCTACCACCTAGTCATAATAATATATATATAGATATATATTATTATATATAAATATATATATTATATTAATATTATAGAAATAATTGTAATATTAACTATACAAAATATTATATTTAATGGCAAAGATTCGTAGAGTAAAAGTAGCTTGACCACAATCTTTTTTTCCTGATATTTGTTCTTTGCAAATCATAGATGTAATATAGCGTATTATAAGTATAACTAGTCACAGTTTACTATATATTATATGCGTTATTTACCCGTACTTTGTATCAGTTGTAATATTATAAGTAAATCCTTATGTTATTACTATACTATTAAACTTATATTACTCTGAGTTTTATATTACCGGCTTATAGTCATCATATTTGCGGTTATTGATGAGATTAATTAAGAATATAAATAAGTAATTAAGTTTATGTATAGATTAATAATATTAGAAGTATATTATTATTTATATATTATATTAATACATTATATAATATTATGTAAAATAAATTAAATATGAAGATAGGTATTATATAATAATATATGATAGTAGATTTATATATATATATATTAATAGGGCTCAATCTATACGATACGGATATAAAAATATAAGTATTTGTAAATAAACATTATTACTATTTTATATTATCTCACGTTATTCTTACGTATTATTAACTTAATATAGATTAAAACTACAATTTATAGGTATTATTATTATTATTAATATAGTGGCATTTCCTTTACCTGATAGCTATACCTAGATACTAACACTATGATACTGTTATATATATATAGTATTAATATATATACTAATATGCTAACCTTAATTAAATTATCGCAGCTATCGGAATATTCCCCGAATTCGTCTGAGTCTTGAAAAACCAGTTGACTGTTTAGAGAACAGAAAGACGCCATTTACAGGGATTCCAGCAATTGCACGAACCACAGTGATGGGATTCTTTCGTGTTAATGGAGCATTTGAATGTTTCTTATATTTAAAATAGAAACTCTGCAATAGGTGGACCTGAGAACGGTGCACTTTTTTAATTTCCCGTATCCTCTGAGTACTGGTTTAGCGATTCCAACTTCTCTCCGAACCCGCTTTTCAACCACTGTTCTGTGTGTGGTTGCGCCCGGTCCGTCAGGGTCAACAACATGATTGAAACTGTTAGATGTTAAATATAACCTATCAAAAGGTGGGTTATGGTAATGGTGTACGCTTCCAACAAATACGTTCTATCCCTAAACTGTATGAACCTGGGGCAGGTATTATAACTTCTTAGAATGTATAGGCATAGAGAAGTTCAATGGGCCCCTCAGAATGGATGTAGGCTCGACACAGACAATTAATATGTTTTTTTAGGTCTTCCCTTATCAATCCCACATGTGCCACAAAACCCAATTGCCTTTTCTAATAACACGTACCTCTGATTATATTCTTTTCCTCATTTTGCCTTGTTATCCAATTTCTTTACAACCTTTCCCCTTCTCCCCTATGGCTTTCAGAATTTCTTTTCGATTAAAAATGCGAGGCAATACTTTCTCTTCGGAAGTTTGCTCCAGTCAACAACGGAGTTTTCGATGCACAAATTTAATTCTTTTTCCAAGAAACTCTGACGGGGTGGTTTCAGTTCAACCCAATGCATTGTGAGTCTACAAATAACGGGAATCGATAAGTTTGCATTTTCAAAGAAAAGAACACCCTTTTAAGCTGAGAAACAACAACGTATCCTTTCTGTTCTAGATTTTTTTTTTTTTTTTTTTTTTTTTTTGAAAACTTGTATTATGTCTTTGCCTTGTTTTGATCTAAAATTCTTTTCTTCTTACGTATATATAGTACATCCAGACCCCAGGAGAATAGAATATTTATTGGGCATTTTTGTTTGCTGGGGAACTAAGCAACTTGATGGCCAATATAATATTGCTATTGAACTCTCTCTACTCCTATGCAGTTTATATAAAGTAAATTGCAATATTTGTATATGTGCACCTCTAAACACTTACTTACTTGTATTTTATCAGATATAGAAAGAACCAACCTGCCATTGGTTTATCAACAAAAAATTACAAAAATACTTGTGGCCACAGTATTATGCGCCATAATATTGCCGCACATTAAGATTATAAACGGATATTTTGCCGCCTTTGTAATGCTTAGAGCTAGGTTTTAGTTTAATTTTCAGAAGCCACGTCTTTATCAAGTTTGCATAAATTTCTATACTGTGGTGAGTGAAAAAATGCTTGTCAGAAAACACAAACACACACACACACACACACACCACCTACACACACACAACACAATATATATATATATATATATATATCATATAATATATATTATATATATATATATATTATATAGTATATTAAATTATATTACTATTGATTATAATTTTATTATTATAGTTTATGTAGTGTAATATTTATATATATTATATATATATATATATATTATATATAGGTATATATTTACTTAACGCCCACACGGAACGGGGAGCTCGGATTCAAAAAAAAAATTTTCACAGGTAGCTTCTATGATACATGAAATAGACGTTTAGGGTCGAAATGCCCAAAAAAATAAAAAATAAAAGAAAAAAAAAAAAAAAAACAATCATTGTATATCTCAAAACTACCAATAGCTACAGCGAAAAGGAAATACATTTTTGGAATCCTTGGTATAAATTTTATAAGGGAAAATGTTTAATTAAAGAATTACCCCCAGGGTATACGCGCTACGATGGCAGGTAGTCGGGGTCTCTCGCCTTCGGGAACTACCGATGGTAGGACTATTTCCCCCCTTCGCCCGGGAGGCGTCCACCTGGTGAAACCCCACCGCTCTTTGATATTTGTGTAGGGTAATTGATGTATCGCGGCGCGGTTTCCCAGCCTTATCCTCCCCTACGGGGTTGTGATGGTGAAAAAAGCGTCCCTCCGCCACCTGTGTTCCCGCTCGGCATGCGGAACCCTAAAAAATAATATTTTATTTTTCGTAATTATATATATTTTACATAGTGTAGAGCATTCATGTAAGTAACCTGCTCTCGTAGAGTCCACGCGTGGGATTCAAGATAATAGTATAATTGGAGATTTTTTCTGTACAGTGTCGTACTTTTATGGTAGCGGTCTATTTTAATTATTTAAAAATATATTTTTTTTTTTGTTTTGTTTTGTTTGGAATCTTTTATCATTTAGGCTTGTAATGAAGACTTTACTCACGGCGCCTCGATTCCAATGATAATGTAGATGGGTTTTTCTAGTACTGTGCTCGTACTGTTGTCGAGCTAATAATTTCATTTTTTAAATTTCCCATATTTTAACCAAAAATAAAATGATTGATTTATTTTAAAATTATGTTGAAAAATACTTACGAACTTTTTGAGATGCATGTCCTAGGTTTTACCAGCGAAATGTCATTGTCTTCGGGTATAATCAATGATAAATGGTAAAAGATAATTGCAATAGTATTGAAAAAAAACAAAAAAAAATTCAAAACTGACCATTGTGCTCTTTAAAACAGAAAAGGCCGTTACCTCATATAAATTATATTATTCCTATATATTATGATAAGGTAAGTATAATAGTACAATTAGTAATATAGAGTAGCTGCCATCATATATATAATAATAATAGTATATTATTTAATATTAATAATATAAAATATGATTATATTGAAGGCTATAGTATGGTATATTAAGATAGTATAGTACTAGTTCGTATATAGTTATATATAAAGGGCATCATTATCCTTTAAAAAGGATAAGTTTTTGACATAAATCAAGGTCACTCGAGTAATGCAACAAAATCGCGGGAAAAAGTCCTACTGGCATGGCAACCCTGCCAGTTGTTAAAATTTTCTAGTTAGCCTAAACTCCCTATAGATATGAGCGGCATAGTGTTAGTTAAGGCCAAGGTATGAGCACCTTTCATTTCTATCATGTTTAATTTTTATATGTTATATTTAAAGAACCAAAAATATAATATTTATAACTCTATTTTTCTCATAAGGGGACTCGAGCCGACTGTTTGGGGACAGAATAGGGGGGGACGATATAAAGGTCCCCGTCGTATACCCCTTCGCTGAGCACTGAGAAGAACCCTCGTTACTCTTGTGCCTCACTCTATTGCAGAAGTGTGTGTAAAAAATCTAAGTGCCCCGGTATTCCTTTTCTGTTGTGTAAAAAAAAAAGTGAAACAAAACCTCTCATTTGAAACCTTACCGCAACTATTGTCCTTGAAAAATAGATCGAACAAAAAAGTCGCGAGTTTTACGATCGGTTCGGTATCTGAGAGTATATATTCGGTTATTACTACCCTCTGGAAAATAAGAGGATACAGACTTAATATTGACTCAAAACTCATAGTGAATACTGGAGTGTGTAAGTGACATATTATTATATGTTTATATATATTAATAAATAGATATATTTCTAATAAATATATTATAAAAATATATTAATATATAATAATATTATATATATAATATATCTATATAGTATGAGGATTATATTATAGGGAAAGATTGTATTCCTTATTACCAGGGCTCACTGACAATAACCCAAGTCTATTATCGAATTAGTCTCCAATAATATAAATAACGATTAATATTACTTTATTTTAAAAATGTAATGGAATTGACCCTTATGATTAAGTCCTTTTTGATAGAGTGAAGCTCAGAAATGATAGAAACGTTATATTATGGAAAGTAATAAGCGTATTGATAGAGAGTCTTTATGTTATTGTCTTGTTATAATATTGACCATGCGGATGGTATATAGCCTACTGATTTACAAAATGAATGGAACTGTGTTTTTCTCCATTCCAACGCGACAATGAGTATTATGAGGACTGACAATAGAGTATGGAAATGAAGAATTATTACTGGCGGTGAAAACTTTTTGCGAGCTCAGAAATATCCGAATAATAAGTGCTAAACCACTCGGTATCAGTCTACGAGTGGTCTTAGTATTCATAAACAACAGAAAATCTATACAATAAGCTATAGACAGGGAGAATAACAGACTGAAAATATGACACGTTTGCTCGCGTGAAATGCCTGAGTTCCAAGTTTGAGTGCGGAAATATGTAAATTAATATTAGATTATCTTAAGTAGAGTTAAGCTATTCGTTTTCTCAACAATCAACATATACCCCTTTGGATTCTTACACACTTTGCTTGCTAACGATATATATATACTATATATTATTATTAATAAACTATTATGGTATATATTATTAATATTTCTAATATGACTATACTATTAGAATTCTATTCTTGTTCCTTTGGAACTCATTTGCAAGAAACAGTATAGGCTTATAGAGAGGTCATCTTTTAAACTTCGCTTCTAAGCAGCATATTTAAGTGTGAAATAGGCGAGGTAAGGTAGTAGTAGTGAGTATTATCTCCTAACTCAACATACTCCAACTCACTCATGACAGTCTCCCTTAGGATAAATAACACATCTCACGGATAAAATAATATAAAGAAGCGCGAGAAACACCCAAATTACGTTGTAAGGACGATAGACAAACATAAACATAGAAACATATAGAAGTCTACCTGGCAGTCCAATCCGCAGTATGCCATACTCCGCTGATGCCAGCCAAAATATATAATAATAAAAAACTAATATAAAGCAACAAATATAAGGGTATAAAATATATACCATCACAATATAAGCATATAGATACTAATAGATACTAATTAATACACAAGAGGAAGATGTGACGAAAATATGTTGTACTAATAATAATATTCCTATAATATTATAGTTTTCGTTACAATGATAGTTATTACTATCTATACATCATAAATATGTACATATACTATATATATATTAATTACTATATATATATATAATATTATATATATATATATATATATATATATATAAATATATAATATATATATTATATATATATATATAATAATATATAATTATTATTTATATATATATAATATTCAAAAAAAAAAATTCCAATAGCCAAAGCGAAAAGGAATACATTTTTTGAAATCTAGGTAAAAATAAAAAAAATTATTGTTTAATAATTATAGTAATTTATTTTTCAAAGCTATTTCCTAGAAAACCTTTTTAATGCGTTACTCTATTTAAAATACAAAAGAGGAAGAACATTTTTTAAATTTCTGTTTTTTTTTTTTTTTACTTTAAAGGAATGTACCCCCAAGGGTATACCCGCCACCGAATGGCAGGAGTCGTGGTGTCTCTCGGCCTTCGAGGAACTTCGGGGAGACTAATTCCCTCCCTCCGGGAGGGGTCTCCGAAACCCCCCGCTCTCTTGGTAGGGTGTTTCGCGGGGGTTCTCCGCTCCCCTCCCCTACGGGGTATGGAAAACGTCCCCCCCCTGTGTTTCCCCGTCGCTCGAGCCCCCTACATGCCGTGTAATACCTTAGCAAATAATATATATATATACTATATTATATATATATATCATATATATATATATTATATATAATATATACATAATATATATAGATATATATAATATATATAATATATATACTATATATTAATATAGTCCCCTGTTCCTAAAAAAAATAAGCCAATATTTATTTTCATTTTCATATTTTATTTCTTTTTACTTATTTTCCTTCTCTTACAATTTTGCAAATGAATTGCTAAAATGCTATTCCTTTCCTGTAGTTATTGTAGTTTTTGATTTTTTTTTTTTTTTATTTTTTTTTTTTTTTTTTTTTTTTTTTTTTTTTTTTTTTTTTTTTACAGTTTCCGCTCAATAAAAATAATGGAGATTCCAACAATGTATTCCCTTTTCCTGTAGCTATTTGTAGTTTCTTGAGCATATGGGGATCCCTTGATGAATGGAGTTTACTTGGTTTATAAACCAACTCATTATAATATATATATATTATATACATATATAATATATTATATACTATAGGTATGGTAATATATATATATATAGTATAATTATATATATATATATATATATATATATATATATATATATAAATTATATATAATTATATAACTATTACTATTTTTTGTCCATATTTAAAAAATAATAATTTCTATTATAATATATATATCATATGTTTATAGTATTATATCATATATGATATCTATATAATAATTATTATATATATTATAAAAAAATTATTCGGTTCAGCAGTTCAAGTTTTATATAAATTTAAAAGCTCAAATCACGTGGGTTGTTCAAGTCACCAGAGGAAATGGGTCGAATCCCAAAGAGATTGGACTTTCCATGAATAGAACTATTGATTAAGAAATAAGGTTAATATATAGATATATGAAAGAATGTTATGTAATGTATTATATGATATTAGAGTTAAGTTATGAGGTATATTAGATTTGATAGAATGAGAGAGTTAAGAAGAGAGAGTTGAAGTAAAATATGGATTAGGTCTGGTGGACTAGTAGTGTATAGGGTATTTAAAGAGTTTTAAAGTTAGAGTACCCTCAGCGTGAGTCAACAATGCGTTAACAGATGGATTATTACTAAAACAAAAAATATTTAGCAAACAAATATATATCTATAGTTTTAGAGTGAATAGTGGATATAAAACATTAAAAAGTTAATATATAAAATAATTATCTAATAATTTATCTAATAATTTATCTAAAACCCAGATATATATATTATAGGTATAATGCGTTTCAAGAGATTTTCCCACCGGTGTGGCCCGCGGCACGTAGTGTGCCGCGAGAATCTTGTTAGGGGTGCGCGTGATTTTTAACTAATTTGTAATATCTCTAAACCATTTATGAAATACGTTTTCAATATTACTAGGCAAAATTTCCTTTTAAAAAGGCTTTAATCTCCTTCTCCTGAAATGGTATTAAATATATATATATATTATATTATATATATATATATTATATAAATTATACTTAGTAGATTATTTATATATATTTGAAATATATTCGATATATTATAAATATATTATACTATAGTATATATATATTAATCATTATATATATATATAGTAGTAATATTAGTATATATATATATGTATACTGATATATATATACTTATATAATATATTATATATATATATCATATATATATATATATAATATATATATATAGTACTATTAATTTATATACATATATATATATATACGTATATATATATATATATTATATAATTTGCAAAACACGGAAGACTTTGTGCTTTGGGTAGAATCAGTAGAGTTGAGTCAAATTAATAATAACAATAAATAATTAGTGTTCTGACATGTGAAGTGTTACATAAGTGATCAATTCTTGAAATGGATAGGTTTGTTAATAAGAGAAACGTTAACCTCGAGGAGAGTAACTTGTCCACCTACTTTAAGTGAGAAGTAATCTTGAACTCATTATCATTCCTGGATCTTCAACATTAAAAGAATTTCTTTTAAATAAAAGAACGTATTTAGAGAGCATTGTATTTGTTCTTCTGGATTGTCATGGAACAACGGAGGCAGGTAATCCGGCCCGTCCTGAATGCTTAGTGTGTTAGTGAAACCCGCCTAATGCAATCGAAGCCAATAGTCCCCCAGCCAAACCTTTAAGCAAACATCTTGCAACGAAGAACTATTAGAAAATCCCAGGAAACTCGGCTCATATTTTTCAAGGCTATTAGAAAAATCAGAGAAAGTTGGTAATGGAATGTTGAAGAGATTTACCATAAGTGACGCTGTTCTCGAAGCTTCAATTTAAAGTTGCCAAACTGCTCGCCAAAAAATTGAAACCTCATACAACTGGAGAGGATTATCATTATCTCGGCGTGCAAAATTATCGTTAAAACCATACTTGGGCAAAAAAGGTCTTGCATCAAATTTCAATAGTTCCTCTCTCAAACAATACTATTAGCCGTAGAAAATCTGAAGTGTCCATTAAATATAAAATGAACGAGTCATAGATAATAATAAAAACTCAACCATTAAGATTTGTTTACAATAGATAAAAAGTACTGATATTTACTGGCCAAAATCAGGGCTTCTTGGATCTGTAGATTTATTGACGTAAATATATCGTGGAGCAGTTTTTTGTTTTGCAAAGAGTTGGAAACAAACTAGTACCGGGCCAATATTTCGCTTTCCGTCTCTCCCTATCTCAACTAAACCGATGCCGTGTCTTTTCATGGAAACGACTGTTTGGATATGTACTGATGCGCTGCACATTCAATACAGGAAAGTATAAAGGATTTACCCTGCGGCGAGCTTTAGAGGAAAAGATGGGATCCATTGATTTAATGACTCACTGCTTCTCCTTGCACAGAGAAGCAACTAGTAGGGGAAATTATTGTGCGTGAGCTGTTCGCTGAAGTTATTAAATCAGGGTGCTAAAGATGCACTAAAACTACCATTAAATCGCGACTTTGAAGTGTAGAACTCCCTTTGAAAAAATATGTACTGTGAAATGCGCCCATGCACCATATATCTCCATTATATTACATGACAGAAGTATGATGGTTAATCTCGCGGTTAGAGTACTAAACGCGTTCTCACACTCACAAGAGGAACTAAAAGTCTTTTTGAGAAGACGAGAAACATGATCGCATTTTCTACTAGTTGCTTGCAAAATGATGATTGGTGATTACAGCTGTCATAAATCTGTCAGATATTTTCAGTAAACTAAATGAATTAAATACTTCTATTGCAGGCGACGACAAGAAACCCCAATAGATTTCTTCAACAATAAAGATGAAGGTTTCATGAGAAAGGATATAGCTTACTTAGGAAGTCTGCCAGATTGAGAAAAGCTGATTTTCGAATTTTTCCATCCCTTTTAAAATTTTCGAAACCTGTGAATGTCCGAGGAAAGCTAAAGACCTCATCTCTATGATCATTTATCTAAAATTGCTCAAATGCAGATAGATAAGACTTTCCTTCTACTTTTCCGTTAGAAATCTTGAGTGGATTGTTTCCCCCTTTTTCACATTTCAGATATTGATGAAGAAAAACTAGATTTCACAGCTCCTTGAAAAGAGTACGAATTTAATGATCTGCTGCGCTTGATTCTTTTTACTGAAAATAACTAAGAAGGACTGACTTATCAGTGGCTTCTTTTTGGCTTTAGCATTACAAAAAGTAGAAAAAGGCCCGAATTTTCTTTTGCCATTTTCGAACATGCATACTTTTGTGATCAAGCCTTTCTCCCTGCCCAATGGTCACAATAAAATGCCAAACAACAGGAAATAGATTGTTGAATCTTGAGGAAAATATTCGTTTTGCGTTATCACCAAACATCAGACCTAACATAAAATATTTGTGCTCAAGCATCAAGCACAAATTTTCCATAATTATTATTAATCGATTTTCGTCTAAACCGCAAACTCCAGTTTTCAAATTTTAACAGGTATGTTTTATAGATTAAATTTTAATTTATTTATAGTATGTATTTCATTATTATTATATATTATTAGTTTATTATTATTATTATATATTAATTATTATTGATTATTTATTATTATTATTATTATTATTGATTATTTATATATTATTTATTTATTAATTATTGTAACAACGTGTGCCTTCAAAAATTCCCGAGCCTCCAAATAGGGTGCGTGAGATTCGCAAAAGTTGGGAATCTAACTGATATGGTTCATGTGAGCTGGATGACCCGCGTTTCTCTGAGTCATGAAATTTTACGGTTATGGTATTTACATCTTGTTTAAATTTTTCATGTCTAGGATAAAAATAAATTATATAAATCTCTACTGATTTTAGTAAAGGTGAAGCGTAGCATAATTAAATAGTTTTATATTATATATATATATAATATATATATATTATTAATAATATAATATATAATCTACTATAATATATAGATATATATAATAGTATATATAATATAATATATAGAAGAGAGAGAGAGAGAGTGAGAGTAGGAGGAGATGAGGAAAGAGAGAGAGAAGAGAGGAGAGAGGAGAGAGAGAGAGAGAGAAGAGAAGGGAGAGAGGAGAGAGAGGCGAAGGAAGGAGAGAGAAAATTTTAGTGCCGGAAATGTAAAAAAAAAAAAAAAAAAAATCGGAAAAAGGTTAAGCCCGAAAAACTTACCCAGGCAAAAAAACAAATTTAAACATATTTGGAATCAAGTCGTATTTTTAAGCTATTAAAAAATGTAAGTCGTTTCATAGCCCCCTCTGTCCCCCATTCGGCTCGAACCCAACCCTAAAAAATTTGAATGTTTCAAGGAAATATATTTCCATTGAGGGGGGGCCTCGAGCCGGATGGGGACAGACGCGTGGACGAAGCTCCCCCCGGTCGGTCCACTTAAGGAAGGGCCGAGAGACCCGACGCCTTTTTACTTCAATGCGGTCTACCCCTTGGGTACTTTTGTTAGTTTTTAAATCATACAACGACCGTTGACATACTATAAGCTTGTATACCGCTGATTCCAATATTTGTAATGTTTATTTTTCTGTAAGCTGTCCCCGTACTTATCGTTTCTTTTCCTTTTTTTTTACATGATCCAGTAATAACGAGACTTTATATGCTGATTCCCAAATATGTATCTGTTTGGTTTTGCCTGTAAGTTGTCATACTTTTCGAGATAATTCACCTAGCTCTTTTTCTGATATTTTCCTTTTTAATTATTTTGTAAAACCTTATATTGGAATTATATGTACTATGTTTAACGGATGAGTTCTAAACTTCTAATATATTATCGCTAATAGAAGGGGTTCTTCGCTTGTCATTAAATCGCTACATAAATCTGAGTTTGATGGAAGTTTTAAAATGGGTATTGTCTTTAAACCACCAGTGATGTTTCAACTTTTTTGTTATCTCTACCAGTAAATAAGTACTGGGTTTTTGTTTTATTAAATTTTTTTTAATTATTTTAGGATGATCTGAATGACTGAAAGTGAGTATTTTCTTACAGGTAAAGAAATACAATTTGTCTATGATTTCTTCAGCTATAATTTATATATAGATATATTACATATATACTATATATATATATATATATATATATATATTATATATATATACTATTATATCATATATATATAATATATATAATAATATATATATATATATATATATTCAATTGACAAATAAAAACTGAAAAGAAAACAAATATAATTAATTACTTCATATATATATCAAAATCTGAAGGAAAAAATGAATATTTAAAAAAATCAGGATTGATGATTAGTGAAACTATATACACACATGTTTAAATATATATATAGTATATATATATATATCTATATATATCATATATATAACAACTACTACTAATATTATATATATATATATATATATATATAAATATATACATATATATATATATATATATATATATATTAGGACCCTTAAGTAAACCCACCCACATCCCTCAAAATAATTTAGTATCGGAATGGTTTGGTAATGATTTTTTATTTAGTAAGAAAATTAAAAAATTTGATTTGCTTATAAAATGAACTTACTTTTCTTCTTTTTTGAGCTTCAAATTGATTTATTTTTAACTTCACAGGATTAATTTTTGGTTCTTTCGACGTAAAATATTTGGTTATTCTTGTTAAACAATGAATATTTGGGGAATAAGTATTATTATATAGTATATATATTCATTATACTATATTATATATATATATATATTATATATATATATATATACTATAATATATTAATATATTATATATATATATAAATATATATATTATATTATATATATATATATATATACTATATTATAATATATATATATATATATATAGTATATATAATAATATATATATATATATATATATATATATATATATATATATCTATATTTATATGATATATATATAGACGTTCAGATTTTTTTACAATCCCTGACAGTATGTAACTAGAGCCGGCAGCTCCTACAGTAAAACAAATCATATATTTGGGAATCAGCGGAAAATTTTAAGGATGGATTTAACTTTTTTTCTTTTTTTTTTTTTGTTTTGGCTTAATTCGTCGAAATATTTTTTTAAAAAAAATTCCTTCTTCCCCACTTTAGCGGGCTCGAGGCGACGGGGCGAACAGAGAGGACGAAGTCCCCCGTCGTCCACGCGGAGCGAGAGACCGCGACTCCTTACCATCCCTTTTGCGGGTTTACCCAAGGGTATTCCTTTAGTTTAAAGTAATACCAAAGGTGTTTTTGGAGGTAAAATTATTCTTTTTTTTTAACCAAAAGGACATACCATAGGTAAACCCGCAAGATGGCAGGAGTCCGGCGGTCTCTCGGCCTCCCGGTGACGACGGCCCCCTCTGTCCCCCGATCGGCTCGAGCCCCCTAAATGTGGGGAAATTAAATTTTTTTTTTTTAAATTTTCGAAAGAAAAAAAAATAAAAATACACAACCCCCCCTTTTAATTTTTTGTCTCTCTTAGTATATATATATATATATATATATATATATTATTATATATATACTATATATATATATAGTATATATATATATATATATATATATATATATATATATATAATATACCATATATATATATATTATCATTTATATATACTATACTATTATATATATAGACTATATATTATCATCTGATAGTAGGATAATTATACTATACCTATATACTCCTTAGTTATATATATATATATATATATATATAAAATATTATATAATATCAGATTTATTTACTTATTATGACGTCCTCTGCAACTTTTATTGTGCATATATCAAATTTTAAAATAACAATATCATTGCTTAAGCTTACTCAGTCTCATAAGCCCTACCGGTGAAGCACCAAAAGAAATATTTCCTTTTTACCATTTTTCTGTTTATATCGTATGTTAAATATAAAGTCTTGGAAAATCAAATAAAGTGCTCCTTTCTCTTTTTGGTTTTTCGTTTAAATTCAGTGAATCCTTAAATGGCAACTTTCCAAGGGTTAAACCAACTTTTGGCGAAAGCTTAAATTCATTTTCCGCCTACGTTGTCGGTTTACTTAAAGGTCCTATATAATATAGCTATATAATATATAGTATATAAAATATTATACTATATATATATATATATATTATATATATATTATATATATTATATAATTATATATAATATATATATAGATAGATAGAGAGGAGAGACGAGAGAGGAGGGTGCTGATGACGGAGAGAGAGAGAGACGGGTAAAAATGCAGTTTTTGCATAATTCCAGAAAAGGGCAGGAGAATTATCTCTCAAAAACTATAACTTGACCAGAAAAAACAAATTTACTTTATTTGAAAATCAAGGCGTATTAAAGCTTAATTATCAGCAGTACTACCTAGTATTATATATACTAGTACCCCTCACTACCCCTACTCCCCCCCTATTTTCACCCTACCTACTACCTATACTTGATAGCTATCTCTATCTCTACTCATAACTATATATTATGATTAATTAACTATACTATTAATATTACCTACTCGTACGCTATCATTATCACATATATCTACGGTAATGAGCCTGACTATCTCAATTCTCATCATATTACTTCACTGTTATCAAAGTAGCGTTTTATGAATTCAAACTACTAACGAATACCCCTAGAGCTTAGACCAGATCTCTCCTCCTG